>PYSQ01000049.1:7618-106434 GCA_003049435.1 Nakataea oryzae | reverse complement strand
GCCCCCAGCGGCGCGCCGCCGCCGCCGCCGCCGCCCTCGCCAGCCCCCCGGCAAGCCCCGACGTCGCCGGCCTCGACTCGGCCGACTGGACGGTGGTCGCCTGGGATCCCGAGCCGGCCCCTGTCTGCGAGCTCATGGCCCCCGCGACATGCATCAGTGACGTCACCGAGATGAAGCTGATGTGGTTTTATAACATCAAGGCCGTACGTGCTCGTTGATTGCGGCTTCCCTGCCATTTGTTTTCCAACGGAGAACAAGCACATTTTTGACAACCGTTGTTGTAGTTCTCTTCCTTCTCTGTCGAGGCCGGCCGTGATGCTCAGGTCGACAACATCCTCACCGTCACCGTACCCCAGCACGCCCTCGGAAACTCGTTTCTCCTGAACTCGCTGCTGGCCGTCTCGGCCCTGCACATGGGCAGCGTCTCCAACGACAAGGTCCCCGAATCCCGCGTTATATCATATCGCGCCAAGGCGGTCCAGGGTTACCGTCATGCCATCGCTCAGGCCAGGCCCGAGACCTTCCCCGCCCTTATCATCAGCTCGCTCTTCCTCTGTGTTCTGTCCAGCCAAGACTTCCGCGAGCCCGACGCCAAGCCTCTCTTCATAATCGACTGGATCGTCGTCTGGAAGGGCATTGGCGTTATGACCGACCTCGTCAGCCGCCAAACCCTCGTCGACACGGGCCTCTTCATGCTCTTTTCGAGGCCACGAACCGACCGTGACGAGGCCGCCAAGCACACCCCCGGGAACCTCCTCTTCATGATTGCCTCCATCGGGCCGGATGATCCGGATTACGAGTTCCGGGAAGCCTACTATGATACCCTCAAGGTCCTTGGCGCCCTCTATATGGACCTCGAGGCCGGCTACGGGCCCGTCATGGAGCTGCGCATCGTAAGTACTCGACCTGTTGCAGCTACAGAAATTTTCTTTTCTCCGTTGCATCACCACTCACTTTTGTTTCGTTTTTTTTTTTTTTTTGGAAAGATCACATTCTTCACATTCCTGGCCCGACCCTTCATCGAGGCCGTCAAGCTCAAGAGGCCGCGCGCCCTCGTCATAATCGCATACTGGCTCGCCTTCTCCAAGATCGCGCGGGCATGGTGGATGCAAGGCATTGCCAAAAACGAGATCTCCCATATCAGCCGCCATATCGGTGACGAGTGGGCGGCACTGATGCAGGTGCCACTGGCTGCGAACGAGCTTGACGACACCACCGAGATCGGGAGGCTCCTCCTCGGCAACCATGCCTGGACCCAGGTCGAGCACACCCTCTCCGATCTGGCTGTCGAAAAACGACCAGGCCTCGTTTATGACGACGGCGAATTGGCGCTCGAGGTGTTGGCTCTCCGCCAGTCCAGCAGCACGCCAGGCCAAGAAGCGCCCTAGACGGATATTAGCATTCCGTCTTTTCCTCTGTCCTTTACTTTATTATTTACGTTTCTTTCTACACACTCTCCCCTTGCCTCTTGTGAGCTTTTCTTTTCTTTTCTTCCCTTTTTTTCCTCACCGAAGTTTAGGCTACCTTCACTGAAACAAAGGTTGCCGTGCTTCAGTATTATAAACGCCCAACGCATAGTGTCAGGGTAAGAACCGGCACCATCTCCTTGCCCCTGAAGGCGGCTGCCCAGGGCCACCTACAGCGGCCTTTTTTTAGCCTGGAACTGCTCTTTCTTTCCGACACCCTGGTCTGATCCGATCCAGATTCACACACGTGATATAAATGTACCTCCTTTGAGAGAGAAAACAACGTGATCAAATATAAACGGCAACTTGATTGCGACAATCAGGAAGCTTGCCGAGGAAACGCCGAGCAAGAAAGGCATCGAATGGGGAGACAAGAGAAAGAGAGAGAAATAGAAGAAGAAAAACACCCCCAGCCTAGATCTAACGAGACCTAGCGGGACAAGGAATCTATCTGCAAACCTTGCATCAGCATGTGAGCAGCAGCGCTCCCAGAGTGTGTCTACCGTAAAATATACAACATTGGCCCGGTTAGAGGGCATGGCTATCCCACAATTAAAACCTGTACTTTGCCTCCTTTTTCTTCTCGCCTCCAGCACCTCCGCCCTTCTTTTCCTCCTGTAGCTTCTGTCTCTTGCGGCTTTCCTGCGCAATCATCTCGCTGAGGTCGTCTTCGTACTGCCACTTTGCCCCTACGCCGTCTTCCTTGCGGCCCTCCTCAAACTTGCGCCTCAGCTCGTCCTTGCTGATGCCGTCGTGGCTCAGGAGAGCGTCGGGGTCTAGCGCCACGTCCACGTCGCCGGGCTTCTTTCGTTTGCGGCCGCTGTCGTCGTCCTGGCCCAGCACGGGCGGGCCGCCTGCGCCGCGCGCCTTGGAGAGGTCGTACAGCCTGTCGCTGCCGAAAAAGCCCGTCGCTTGGGCCTGCCGTTCCGGAACGACCGTGTAAGCCGACCTCGGACCCGCTGACGACTCTTCGGTCTCGAACCCGCGCCTTTGCTTCCGCAGGTCAAACTCGCCGCCCATGTTACTCTCGACACCGCTCGGGCCGTCGACGGGCATCGTGCTGTAGCCGCTAGGAGTCTCGAGTCCGCTGGGCATCTCCAAGTCTCCAGCAACATCGCCGTCCTCGTCTCCGTCTTCGTCGTCGTCGTCATCGTCCTCTTCTTCCTCGTCGGACTCTTCCTGAGGGGGCTGCAGTTCTCCCCACAGGGCCTTCTCGACTGGCTCGCCTGCGGGCTGTTGCGCCGCCTGCTGCGGCGCCTGGGCGGCGCCGGTATTGCCGCCCATGACGCCGAAGATGTCGCCTCCATATATCGGCCTGTTGTACTCGTCCAACGGCGGTTTCCCCCACTGCCCGGGCACGAAGCCCCAGGCCGCGCCCGGTGGCAGGGGCGCGTTCAGGCCGGGGATTTTGAGGGTCGGATACGAAGGGGGCGGGCCCATGCGCTGCTGCTGGAGGAGCCACGGTGGGGGGAATCCGGGCTGCATGCCAAGGGCCTCTTTGAGGGCATCGCTCAGCTCGCCCGGCTTGAAGTAGCGGTAGTCTGCCTCGTACTCCTTGCCCTCGTGGTAAACGTCGCCGAACCTGGTCAGCGGCGGCTTCTCCTGGAAGCGGAAGAAGGCGTCGTAGAGCTTCTGGTAGTCGATGTCCAGTTTGCCCATCTTGGGGGCCACCCTCTCCCTCTGCTTCTGTTTGAGGGTCTGCTCCGCCTGCTTCTCCAAGACTGCGTCGCGCATCTCGGTGATTCCCGTCTCGGCGATGAACTTTGGCAGCCTGAAGGGCGGCTTCTCTATACCGCGCTTGCTGGAAAGGTACTCCCGTTTCAACGACCAGTGGTTGGGGACGGGCACGATGTTGCGCTGGGCCTTGATCTGGACAAGCAGGCGCGGGTCCGAAGAGGATACGTCGTGCCACTCGACGACCTCGGGGTTAGCGACGAGCGCCTTGAGCTCGGCAATAGAAAGCTTGTTGAGATTCTTGCGTTTCTTCTTGGAAAGGTTGGTCTCGCCAGCGGCCTCTTCGTCCTCGTCGGGGATCTCGTCATCCTGGTCATAGAAGACCTCGGCCTTTCTACGGCTGTTCGCATCCATGGGCACGCCATCCTCATCGAGGGGTATGCTGAATTTTGTCAGGATGTCGCGGTACATGGACTCCAGCTCCGGGTTCTGTTCGTCCAAGTCTGCGGGGCCATCGGCGGGGATCTTTTCGGCCGCGCCGGCATCCCTCCTGACCTCGAGGCCGCCGGCCGCCGGCTCTGCTGGCGCCTTGTCCTGGGGGGGCTCGCCATCGACGGCTGTTGGCTCGGGCGTCTCGGTCACAGCCTGCCGATCAAAGTTAGCCGGCAACGCCGTGTCGGGCCGGTGCGGCGCAGGGTCGCGGGAACACACCTGTGCCTTTGCCTTTTTCTCCTCCTTCTTCTTTGCCCTCCGCATCTGGTTCTTGGTCATTTTTTGGGCGGCCATGTTGGCGGCTGGGATCGGGGACAGGCCCCGGGTGCGGAAGAGATTTGCGCAGGCAGGGTTTTCTCACAATCCAAGAAGAACCATGTGGACGAGGACGAGCGAGGCCAGTGACGAGAGCAAGCGCAAAGCTCGGGGCGATGTTGAAAATGATGCACGTCAATGGAGCACCGGGAGATGCGAAGGAGCCTTCGCGACAGGCACGTCCAGATCGCCAGTCAAGAAATCGTGACGCGCGCGAGCACGAGCCTCGTGTGGCTGGGTAAGCGCAAGTGTGGCGGTGGGGTGGTATGTAGGTACATAGGTAGGTCGATTTAAGTAGCTGGCCCCACTTTCCAGGGGGGGGACCCTGGGGCCTACTTGAACAGGCTCGCGAAGCCGCCTGCGCGGGTGCACCCAGACGGGGCGTGGATATCGATGCAATTGCAAAGTGCACCTGCACGGCACTGGGCCTGGCCACTACCAGCGGCAAGCAGCCCTGGCCGAAAATAAAATGCTCCTGCCGGCCAGGCTCAGGCTGAAGGTGGACCGTCAGTTAAAAGCCAAGGTGGGCCACTGCACCACACCCACCACACGTGTGCGACGCTAGCAGTTGGGGCAGCGTTCCATCCTTTTTTTCCATCCCGAAGCTTTTAATTGCAACATTGCAATGGCGCGCGCGCCGATAACCTAAGCTGCCCGCCGCCCACGCTCGACCCAAGCGACCCGAACTTTCGGCCAGCCAGCTCGCATCCCCAATGCGCCACAAGTCCGTGCTGGGGCATTAAGTGCGATCACATTGTCCTGTCACGCCCGTCTCGAAGCGAGGCACAGCCCTGTCGCCAGACGTCCAGGCTCGGATTTCCAGAGAACAACGCCGGGGAAAAGCGCGTAAGAGAAAAGAAAAGGGGGGGCCAAGGCCAGCCACCCTTTGACAACAAGCCGGGCAACGATTGCAGAGGCGACCAGCACTCTCCCGCCCGCTACGGACGACGACTGCCCACGGACGACCCGGGCGTCTTGACAGCGCCGATGGAGAAGTTCCCCGACCTCGACGTCGGCGTCCTCCCTCGCAATGCCGCCAGCCCTATGAAGCCCAACGGCCACGCCAACGGCCACGCCAACGGCAACGCCAACGGGGGCCACTTGCTACCCCGGTCCGACAGCAATGGCCAGGCGCGGGGCGTGAGATGGGGCGCCGCCCTGAACGGCATCAGCATGGGCCGCGGCCACGACAGGCAGAAGAGCATCGGCGACGCCCTGCGCACCATCAGGTCGCGCCACGGCAGCGTCAGCCAGAACGCCCACGAGATTGCCGATGCCCTCAAGGCGCCCGTCTCGCCCAGGCTAGTAGTGCGCACCCGCCCTCCCGAGAGAACCCCCCACCTGTCCCCCAGCGGCCCCGTGTGTCTTGGCTGACCCGCCGCTTCCAACCCACAGTTGCTCTGCGTCGTGTGGTACGCCTCGTCCGCCCTCACCAACACGTCGTCCAAATCCATCCTCAACGCCTTCGACAAGCCCGCCACCCTGACCCTGGTGCAGTTCGCCTTTGTCTCGTCGTACTGCGTCCTGCTCTCGTGGCTGGCTTCCATCTTTCCGGGCCTGCGCGCCGCCGTGCCGGCCCTCAAGCACGGCATCCGACCCCCAACCCGGGACGTCATCCACACCACGCTCCCGCTGGCCGCTTTCCAGATCTTTGGCCACCTCCTCAGCTCCACCGCCACCTCCAAGATCCCCGTGTCGCTCGTCCACACCATCAAGGGCCTCTCCCCGCTCTTCACCGTCTTCGCCTACCGCTTCATCTTCAACATCCGCTACCCCACCGCCACCTACCTGTCGCTCGTGCCGTTGACGCTGGGGGTCATCCTCGCCTGCTCCGGCAAGCACAAGTGGGGCGGTGAGTTCCTGGGCATCCTGTACGCCCTGTTGGCCACCATCATCTTTGTGACGCAGAACATCTTCTCCAAGCGCCTCTTCAATGAGGCCGCCCGCGCCGAGGCCGAGGGCCTGGGCGCCCGCTCGCGCAAGCTTGACAAGCTCAACCTGCTCTGCTACTCGTCCGGAATGGCCTTTGTGCTGACGGTCCCCATCTGGGCCTGGAACGAGGGCGTCGGGATCCTGGGCGACTTCCTGTACGACGGCTCGGTCGACCTCAGCCTAAGCCCGGGCTCCTTCGACCACGGCCGCCTGCTTGTCGAGTTCATCTTCAACGGAACCTTCCACTTTGGCCAGAACATCATGGCCTTTGTGCTGCTGTCCATGGTGTCGCCCGTGACCTACTCGGTCGCCAGTCTGATCAAGCGCGTCTTTGTCATTGTCATCGCCCTGATCTGGTTCCGCAGCCCCACGACCAAGCTGCAGGCTGTCGGCATCGCCCTCACCGTCTTTGGTCTGTATCTATACGACCGCACCAAGGAGGGCAACAAGGCAGACCGCAAAGCCCAGTCCCTGGCCGACCTCGGCGCCAAGGACCCCATCCTCCCGCTCAGTAACAAGTCTGGACTCGACGGGCCCATCTTTGAGAGCCCAACATCATCGGGCAACCCCGCTTTTAACGGCGGACTGGGTCCGCCGCGGTCGTATGTAAACAGCTACGCCCTACCGAGGTCGACCGAGGACAACAAAAAATCGGACGAGCTGCCTGGGCGGGGCGCTCGCAACAGGGGTGCCAGCACGTCGACGTGGAGGCCCCCTGGAACGCGCCAAGAGGACACATGGCGTTCCAGCGACCGGCCCGAGGGCGAGGTTCGATGATCTTGCGTTACACAACTAGACTCGACTTTCTTTTTTTTGTATCAACCTGTCCTGCCCGAATGCTTTGGCGGCTTTGATACCGCTGTTTTTTCTTCTTTTTTCTCAGTCTTGGCCGGATATACGCACGCATGGGCACTTGGCTGATCATTTTTGCATATATTTCTACTTCCCTTCCGCACACATCCCCTTCCCTTCCCTTCGTCTTCCTGCTGGGCGCGCGAGGTTTCTCTATATGTGTGTTTGACTTTCGGACGCAACTGAGCAATACGGTTTCGTTCCAACATATTCTCCTGAAGCTCATAGGTGCCCTGATTGGGCTCCGGCCTCTATGTTCAAGGATGATGGACCGACGGAGAGATGTCAGTATCTCCTTTCATTCTCGAATTTCGTGTTCCCCTTTTTTGATGTTACCTTCCTTGTCATTTGCGCGGTATTTGCCTCTGCTACAGTCGGCATAGTGGAGCTTGTTTGATTGTAGGATAAAAGGCGGGCATGTTTCTGTGTCATGTATTCCACGATTACGCAGCGTTATTTGCTGGACTGCCTGGGCTGGGGAGCTCCCAGGCTGGGGTTAAGACACTGCAGGACCAGAGCACCTGTCATTCCTTCCATTCCCCTGCCTCGCCCCGAGCTGACCGCGCATGCCAACCGCTGTCGACCTCTACGTATGCCTGGAGGTCCGTGGACATCTGTCGTGAGCGTGCGGGTGACGACGGCAGGATGCGAAGGGTGGGAGGCTTAATGATGTGAATTAGATACGAAAATCAAGCAGGCTTGGTGGGCTGGCCTGGTGAAGATAGAAATACCTCGTGCAACACGACGGGGTGGCAAATGATGCGGAAAATAATTACACTACTTATTGACCACGATTCTATGATATTTGGCTGCCGTTGTAACCACCCTGGATCCAGGCCATCCTCGTCTGGTATTTGATTATCGAGAGGCTTTTTTTTCAGATGATGAATTCACTTCAATCTGCCGCATTTGATAAGAGCTTACATTCGAACACTCCCAGGGGAAAATCATTCACTATGCTATAGAGACCCCCACCCAGGTTAGAATCAAGTTTCACTCAGTCTAGGTTTTTTCATAGAAACTTGGATTTCCACGGTCCGGCTTTATGTGTTGTTTGGATTTCATTTTAGATACAATCACCCCCGCAGTAATAAAGCTTTTTCTGCGGCTGTAATGTCACAGCCTTTTCTAATATCAATTGTCAAGTGTTGATAAAAAGAGGGACATCTTTAATTCACCCCCGGCCTATATCAAGCAGTTAGACCTCGCCGCTCAACCTCGGATTTCAATCAATGTCCATAAACGTTTGGTGGCCGTAGCATGCGAGTTACTGAAAGAGCGAATTGGGAATGCGATTATGCACAAGTAATTAATGAGTGACCGGTAACCAGACCCCATTGACTACCAAATCATGCCCACAGCTCAAAGGCGAAAAGAGAAATGTACGTCAGAGACCTCAGTTAATCATTGATGAAAAAAAAAGAAACTAAACACGTGTCTTTGACAAGAAATATGAAAACACAACTGGCGCCTTTTTGCCCGCAACCCTGGATGCTGATTGTTATTCGTAAGCCAAGCATGAGCGGATTGGCTGCGCAATCGACAGGGCCCTAATTTGGGAAAGAAATTCAACGGGACTCAACAGCTTGAATACAGCATCGCTGTGACGTAGGCTGCTGCTCTGATACAAAGGTAACTAGGCCAAATTAGTTACTAAATTGACCAACTAATACATAGTCTAGGCGGGTGGTTGCGTGTATACGTCTGAAACACACTGTTGGGCTAGGTACGCAATTCTGGTGTTTATTAATATAATCAAAGCATCTCGGGCACGAGTTTCCACTGCCTGTATTCCCCTTAAAATGCAGCATTAAACGGACTCGGCTCCCAGCTGAGCTTCAACGGGGCATTCCATGAGTCGGCCGCGAGTTCACCGCGCTGGTAACAAAATATGGACCCAGGCAGGCAGGCAGGCAGGTAGGGGTCTGTATCAATACCCTATATCGGGATCCAGTGAGCCATGGGAGGCAAATGGTGACTAATCGTCTGAACGCGTGCCGCTCCCCTGGCCAGCATTTTCAGTAAGACATTGCAGGGGAGGCCACATGTCGTAAGTGATTGCGGGGTGTCTGCCAATCTGGCCCCCTGACCACATCGTTGGCAGGATCAAGTCCAGCTGCAGCAAGTTCCAGTTCTTGCCTGGTTGAAGATGCCGTCAGGTTCTCGTGGCGCATGCGTTGCAACGCCAGTGTCCGCCCTCAACAGACACTTTTGCCGTCGGGCGAGCGCAGTTTTTGTGGTAGATACGTTTGCCGCAGATCTGAGCCGTTACGCCTTTTCTGTTAGCGAACCGTCTTGACCAAGCAACGTTCGCCGGAGCCGCCGCCTCACACGGGGAGGGGACAGGCCACTCGAGCAGAAAGGCAGACTGTACACTCACCTTGTTTGAGCACACGAGCAGCTGAGGGCCCAGCACGGGCTTCCCGCACACGCCGCAACCGGCCGAGCTTCTCCGGTTCACAGCATCCTGCACCGGGTTCGGCACCGGCTCCGATCCCATCGACCCGCCCGACGTCGCCATGCGCTGGTTCTTGGCTTCGGTTATCAGAAGCCGGGCCTCTTCAATGGCCGGCTCGCCGATCGACCCCCTGGCAGTGAGCACCGCCATGTGCTTGCCAAACTCCACCATTCTCGACTCGGATCCGACGAGCCACGAGGCCTTGGCCGCCACAAACGAGACGAACGCCCGTGCGATGTAGGCCTCGGAGGACATGCGGTTCTTGAAGTTGAAAGCATCCCATTCCTTCATGTACTCCTTCTCGCTCGGCCCAATGTCCACGAAATCCTGCAAGTGGTCGCGGTGCTTCTGAATGAGCCACACGTCGTCGCACACTGTTTTGGGCACCTCTGCGCCAGGCATCAGTTCCGCCTTGCTCAGGGGATCAAACAGCCTGTTCTTGATGTTGGGTACCACAGGCTTGCTGCTGGTGCTGCGGCTCACGGCGGGCCTCGACTGTCGTTGGAGATGTACCGTCAGCGTCTAGTACAAGATGCAACCCAGCTGCACACTGCCCCGTTTTCTCCCCCGAAATTTCCATGCTCCATTCTTACCTGCACTCGTCTTGAAGCTGGCGCCAAGTTCCGCTCGGTGACGGGCGCGTCGTTCTGCGGGCCGTAGCGTGAAGTAACCCAAGACTCGTCTCCGTCCATATACCTGTCCAGATCCAGCAGTTTGGTCGGCCGGCCAAGCTGATAGACCCTTGGGCGCATCGAGGTTCCCCCGTCGGTAGAGATGGACACGTCCACCATATACGCGCCCTTGCCTGGCCTGCTTTCCATGTGGAAGTCGTAGTGTGGGTGGCAGAGAAAGTGAGCCCGTAGCTCGTTTACCGAGTGGTTGAGGACACCGCAGACGCAGCAAACGAGACCCTCAATGACCACGTGCTCCGTTGGGAGCGTGTAGAGCACCGTATAGCTCTCATCGGCGCCCTTGTCGTCTCTATCAAACATCCGGCGCCTCTTGCGATCCTTACCGTGAGCCTTATCGCTCAGGAGCTTGAGGTTGTAGACCTTGCTGGTGCCTCTGGCCCTCAGCGACTTCCTGGGCGTGGTATCGCCATCCCCTTCATCATCGAAGTCATCGGCGTCGCCGTTGACGTGGCTATGGCCGTTCCCGTTGAGGACATTTCCATTAGCCGTGCATCCGTTTCCGGAGTCATGTCCGTTAGAAAGCCTATCTCCGTTTACAAGCCCGCTCAACCTTCCGTTTAACGAAACCAGATCCTCGTCTGGATCGATAAATGTGATGGACTGGCCAAGTCCCTTCTCCAGCCGCCTCTTCACAAGTCTGTCTGAGAAGCCAGTTGTCCAGCGAATGTCTGCGTCCATGGCGAGTTCAGTGGCCTGATCGACGTCCCAGTCCCGGTGCCTGAGCGTCACCCCAAGCAGCGATCTCGACCGCGGGAATATGTCCTCGAGAGTCGCGGCAAGGACACAGAAGCGAGACGAGCCCTGAAGGCCGGGGAACATGTCGTCATCTTCCACCTTGACCAGGCTGCGAGGAGGCCAGTTGGGGTCACCGGCGCCCTCCAGCTCCAGGTGGAGCGTGTAGGAGTCGGCGAGATCAAAGACGCAATCATCGCTGCGCCCGATCAAGATCTTCTCATAAGGGACGACAAAGGGCCTGGGGAGGTGAATCCTGGCCATGTAAGAGGGACCAACCGGGTTTTTGTACGTCTTGACATCGCAGACCTGGCTGTCGCAGAAGACGAGTTGCTTGTCTCCGTCCTCGTGGCTCTGGATGGTGACTTTGCAGCGGGCCCGTGAAGTCAGCGCATACGGCACATAACTGCCGTTGAAGCCCTTGTCGTACTTGACACGTGACGTGTCCTTGTGGAAGATACGCAGGACTTCGATGCTGAGAGCCTTTTGCAGATTTCCAGGCTCCCCCGGGAGACACAAGTCGGCGGTGCAGTGCGCCCTTGGATGACCATTGGGGGTACCGTTGAGGGTGCCATTGGGCGAGTCGTGAGATAAACGGCGGCGCTTCTTGGCCGGATGATCGTCGCACGACGCCAGCCCGCGCGCTTGGTTGAGTCCGGAAACCCAGTTTCGGTGCAGAAAGGGCATGTTATGCGCCACGCCATTCGGAGCCATGGTCGACATGACAGGCGCATGCAAGATGCGCCGAGGGCCGGCACCGAAACCAGCGAGGCGGCTGCTCCGTCAATGGCCCGGGCCCGACCTGCCTGCCTCCCGGCCTCCAACCCCGTGGGAGCGCAACAGCGGCGGCTGCTGCTGCGGTGGCGGTCGTGAAGCTGGTTGACCGTGGTCCTATGCGCTGACGCCCCAAGGCAGGGGACAGGCACGAGCACGTACGCCCCGCTGCTGACGTGACGCGCCAAGCGACCAATCGACGGGATAGAGCCAGGATGTAGCCGGTGGGAAGGACGACACGGCAAACCTTCGGCCGCTGATACAAGCCAGGCCAGGCCAGATGCTGCGGGTTGGGAGTATGAGCCCGGCGTGGCTCGAGCGAGGCAGGCCCGGTCTCGGGGGCCTCAGGCAGTGGTTCAATAAACAGAGAGCGGCCCCTGGCTCCTCGGTAATGACCGGTGGGTAGTTTGGGGCGGGGGCCGATAAACGCGAGTGAACAAGGGCAGGCGCAAGGTGCGGAGCCGAGTGTTGCGCCGCGCCCTTGGAATGAGGACGAGGCGTGAATAGCCAAGGTGCGTGCGCAAAGGCGCGGCACCAACCACTGCCTCCACCTGCCGCCCCTCAACCACGCCAAGTGCAAAGAGCCTCTACGTCCTGGTTCTCGCACAACCAACAACCAAAAGAGTGAGGAGAAAGAATGTGCACGAATGGCAAGGCGGAGAAGAAGGAAAAAGAATAAGAAAAAAGCAAACTGGGCAAGACCACCACTCCTGGTCGTCTCTGATCCTGTTTACAATATATTCTTGAGCATTTATTGGGCGTGTCAGTGTGTTTGTGTGCGTGTTGAATAAATGTTTCCAGGGCGGTGCTGGTAGGGTGGCGGCAGTAGGCAACAGGGAGAAGATAGAAAATAGAAAACAATATGAGGAAGAAAAAGAGGTTGTGGTGAAATTAAGTGTAAAATTCAGGCGATGAAAGGAGAAGAAGAAAGGGGCGCCAAAGAAGAGACAAATGATTGATGGCAAAGGTAGAGCGGGCAGAAGAAGGGGGTGAGAGTAAAGGCTGAAAGCCGGAAGCAGATCAAATCAAAATTATTAAAAGGGAAAAAAAAATCAAAAAGGGACCCAGGGTATTAGAGTGAGGAATTAGGGGCAAGCGAGACTGGCCAAACCGGGGAATGAATAATATCAAAGCCGACCGACAAGACCTGTAGGGATTGCCGCCTGTGTAATGACAAGCTGCCTGGGCAGGCAGTTGGTTCCGTCGCGAAAAAGGAAGGAAAGCGAGGAAAGAAGTCGGAACGGGTGCACGCAGCAAGACGCGTTTCGCCGAGCCAAGCACACGCAAAATGGGGCCAGTTTCTGGGGGTCCGATTGATGTCTTCCATCGCGACCAGCCTGCCCGCTCCTTGCATGCGCTGCGAGACCCGCTGCGAGCCAATCAGTGGCCCTGCTGGTTGCGCCTCGTCAACCCGCCCGGCCCCGACAGGCTGCGCCATCACGTGGCTTCTCCCCCAATCAACCCCTGCACACTGGCTGGCGCGCGCACCTCACTGGAACATGCCCATATGTCCATCATTTTAGCCTCCGACACTATGGTCCAACTTATCTAATCCGCTCTGACCAGCCCACCGAGCAGAACGAACGACGACATCACCCACACCTGCGCCCCTCATGACACGACACAGCTGCCTACCCTGAGAAGCACCTGGGTATCTAGGGGTAGAGATTTCTTTATCATTGGCCTTTTATTGTAGCCTGTCAAGAATCCCAAGTATTTGATTCTGGCACATGATTGTACAAAGTTATTGGAGTATTTTTTTTTCGTTTATGTGTGCGCGTGTGTGTGTATGTGTGTGTATGTGTGTATGTGTGTATGTGTGGAAAAACCAACGCCGTACCGCCTCTTTCTATACCATCTACCATGCGTACTGTTCGTCATCTCCGTCAACATCGCCATCCCAGTCGGTGTCAGACAGCTCGTCGTCTTGGTCCAGGAAATCGTCCATGTTGAACTGTATCTCCGTAGGCTTCTGGTTGTCGAATCGGAGATCGACCACATCGCATAGACCCTGTACAAATTCCCGGGCAACATCTGATTCTGGCGACGGTGCACCGCCGTTGCTGCCCGCAACCGCATCGTCCTCATCGTCCTGGTCCTCCCCGGTCCCCTCTTCCATGTCCTCCATGTCCTCGTCGCTGTCGGGCTCTCGGTATGAGACCTGGCCGCGGTGCAGCCTCCTCAGCCCCCGTGCAACGCTACTGGCGCGTGAAGACTGCCCGGACGCCTGTGCCGATATCCGCCCGCTGCGGCGGCATGGACCGCCGTGCTCAACCGAACATCTGCGCTTTGCTGGCCTCCTGTACGGCTGTGCCTCGGTTTCGTGCCGAAGAATGACGTCGGCCAGTGACCTCCAGGGCTGCGGAGGCGTGGGCTTCCGTGAAAAGCACCTCTTGAGCCTTATCTCCCACTTCTCCCTGATCTCGCTCCGTTGTCGCCAAGGGATATCCAGCATGGCTCTGAGGCTGAGCCGGCGAAGGTCTGGCATGTCTGGGGCACAGTCGATAAAGGATTTGAAGAACATCTCAGCTGCTTCCGGTGTCCACTTGCGCATGTTCTCTATTTCCACAACCTGGATGCTGCGAGGCCACACCGGCACCTGGTCTGGCAACAACAACTCTTCGTACAAGGGCTTCGAGTCGTTGTAGCCCACGTGATGCGCATAGTACGAGAGGTTCATTTGCAGCGTTTCGAGCTTGGGGCAGCATGACCCAAGCAGCGGCAAAAACGACAAACTCAGCGACTGATTGTGATGGAGAGTCAAGTGGCGTAGGTCGTGGCCATGCGAGGCGAGGAAATCGGAAACTGCGTCTGCCGTAGTGTCCCAGCAGTTGATGAGCTCCAAGTGCCGCAGAGTTGTGGGCAGGAGAGGCAAGAGATACTCGTTGGCAACGGTGCAAGAATCGAAGACAAGGTGCGAGAGTGCTGGCAGGGCTTGGACAAGCGCCGCAAACTCAACGGCGTGCTCTCTGTCCATTTCAGCCATCTGGGCGTCATCGGCGCTCTTGACTTTGAGCGATGGCCGTTGGTAGTTGACGAAGGTGACCTTGCGCAGGCTGGAGAATCCGCGGGACTGATGGATGGATTTTAGTTGATCCAAGTCAAGCCCAGAGCCCATCATTCTTGCACTCCATCGCCAGGTCCGCATGAGCGCCAAGCGTTGTGGCATGTTGGCAGATAGTTCGGGCGACGACTGGGAGCTATCGCCGTCAGAGATGTATTTTAGAAGTGGTCGCGGGTATTTCCATCTGACACGATCGTCGAGCTGTCGATACGGCGCCATGTCTTTTTGATGGAAAAAGTCCAGCTCAGCCAACCTGGGACAGCGTAGGACCATGCCCTCAACATCGAGGGGGCGGCCCTTGAAGCTCGGGGCAGCGACGGCGCCGACATCGATGTAGAGCGACTCCACCTTTTGGCGGTAGTTGAACATGGTTCCGGAGGGGGACGTGGCCAAGAGGTTGGCAAAGCCATGCGCCATGGCCAGGCTGAGAAGGGGTGGGCTTCGGTACAAAGCCGTCAGTGCCGGCTCGGCAAAGTTGCGGCAGGTCGTGCTTGCCCCAGCCAACCAGCACGCGGATGCGGTGTTGTCGAGCTGGCCACCCGCAAATGCGAAGATGTCGAGCAGGATTATATACGGGAGTTCGCTCCATGGAATGCGGCGAGCTCCAGGGCTCTGCTCGCCGTGGCTGGTGACGGCGGATCGGGGCACGTGGTCCCCGGATGGAGAACCAGTCAAATGGACGGCATGGCAGCCATCGTCGTCGATGGCACCGGCGGGGCGGTGGCACTGGCGACGTTTTCTGACCACGCCCTGGGGGCGGGAGGCCGCCGGGGACGGGGGATCCCTCTTGCAGTCGCGGACTGGGCGCGATGCAGCGCGCGCCTTGCTGGGTGGTGGCGGCGACCAGCCGGCTTCGCTCGAGGGCGACGGCGATGGCGACGGCGACGGCGACAGCTGCGGGCGCGTGGCGGCAGTGGCGCTTCGTGTGACTCGCAACGGACGAGCTCTTACCGGCGACGCAGCCGAAGGCGCCGACCGCCCCTTGCTCTGTCGGGGTGGGGCGCGGCGAAAGGACTGCCTCGTCCCACTTCCCCGGGTTTGCGAACCTACCCTGGCCGGTGGTGCTGGTGCCATTTGTCCTACGATCCGAGCGGAGCCCGGCGATGGCGCAAACCGACTGGCTGGGGCGGGCAATTGTCCCGACAGAGGCGGCGCGTACAGGAGCCGGCAGTGAAGCACCCACTGGGCCTGGGCCTGGGTCTAGTCGGCCGGCCGCACGACGTGACGACAATGCGCGGGCAGAAATCTATGAGCAGCGGGCGTGCCGGCAGAATGGCTGTTTCGGCCGTAGTATCTGCTTCTTTCTTTGCTTGGGCATAGGACTGACCGTCGCTGCTGAGACCGGCTCTGGTTGGATTTGGAAGCGCAGTGCAAGGTCGCGACTTCTCAAAAAGGAGAACACAAGGTTCTGTTCGGTGGCGTTCGATGCGTGCGAGGTGGGGCGTGGACTGCCATCCGCCCCACAATTCGCTGCATGTCTTGACGCCTTGCCGTTTTCAGTAGGGCTGCACAGGCCGGGCGGCGGCCGGACGCTTCTTTGTTGCCTTTCAGGCGCGCACCCAGCAGATGTCGTCAAATGATGCACTCTCTAAATAGCCAAAGCCCCAGCACACCATATGGATGTGTTTATGCTTTGTGCATGCACATTCGACTGTGCGGCATAACGGCCAAGGCGCCAGCCACCGATCCTCATTTCTGGTTTGGGGTTTATTGTTCGTACAAGACAGGTCGGACCAGATACATGCGCGGGAAGAGCTTGCAGGCATCTGCGCCAGGGACTAGCCACAAAACCAAGGGGGTCTTTAGAGCCAAGATGTAGATGGAAAAGGAAGTCAAAGATACAGCCCGAGTATGGAACAGAGAGGTAGAAAGCGGGAGGAAGAAGTAGCAGTCAAGACAAAGCGCCGGGATATCATAGTAGGTAGATAGACAGGGGACAGCACAAGATATATAACTCCAGCACGCCTGTGACTCATTATCCTCGCCACTGTCCCGTATGGGAAGTAGACGTAGGTAGAGGAAACAGAGTAGAATGATGATAAAAAACAGCAACGAGAGAAAACTGAACAAAAATAACAAAACCGCAATACGATCAATGACACCAAGAATAAGAGAAAGAGAAACCAAGAACGAGAAAAAAAGTGAGAAAAAAATAAACGAGCTTGCTTGCCTCTCAGACTCCGTTAGCCATCTTGAGCGATAGCTGGGGTCTCCAGTCGACACCTTCGCGTTGCGCCCATTGACGGAGTACTTGGAGCGCCTGGGCGGCTGCGCCGGACGGCCTTGACCACGGGCCAAGATCTGCCTTCATGGAATCCTCAGTGATCGTGCTAACACAGCCGTGGGCCTCCACCCATGTCTCGTGGAGCTTTTTGCCGAAGCGCACCATCCGGGTCCCGACAGTCGCGATATCGTGGTGGTAGTACACCCTGATTAGCTCCTCGACCACAATGGCATTCAGCTGCATCGCGATCCCATCCAGCGCCTTATAGGAGCGGGTGAAGGTTCTGAGCTCGCCAAGATGCGGAATTAGAGATTCCCACAGCTGAAAGTCGCCAGCTTTCCGGTCCTGATTTCGCGACTGGTTTACTGCGTCGAATCCCACTATATAGGACAAAACCATCTCCAAGCTCAGCGCCGCAACCCGCTTCTTCTCCGAGCTGCTGAGGTTTCCGAGCACCTCGGCTTTGTTGGCGCCGGCGACTAGCTTGAGGATTCCGTCTCGTTTATGCTTTAATTGTGTCCCCAGATTTGTATACTCGCCGCCTTTTCGACGTAGAGTAGTCGAAGACATGCCTTTAGCAGCAGGGTCGAATTCGTGGCTGGTGGAGGGACGGTCGCATGGTCCTGGTGTAAAGCCGGTTGTCGCCGTGTCGCCTGGCGTCTGAGCCTGCGAGTTGCTTGATGGTGCTCGAGACATGACCGTAGCGGCTGCTTTCAGAGGCGTTGACGGAGCCGCCGGTTTCGACACCATGATGTTGTCCATCGAGGTTCTGGGCCGCTTGGTAGCGACCGACTCCGCCGCCGCAGCTTCTGTCGGTCGTGGCCGCTTCTTGGCCGGCGGCGAGTTAACCTCGACGCTCATCGACCGCTCCTTCTTGAGTGCCTCGAACTTGGATGCGGGCTGCAATGCCAGCAACCGCTGGACACGGATCGAGTTCTTTTTCTTGTACTTGAGATTCACAACCAATCGAGGAGTCTCGGGCTCGGGCTCGGTCTTGGGAACCGTTTTCCCTCCTATGCTGGGTGAACCTATCGGTCGACTATCGGTGTAGTTGCTATCGCCCTTTGAGGGAGCTATCTTGGCCCGCGCAAGCTCCTGTTCCACGATTTCCGGAAGGGTGGGCGAAAGCAAAGGAGGCAGCGATGGTCTCGACGGCTTCTTAGGGGCAAGCCCTTCAGCCCTCTCCCCCTTTCCCGATGCCTTGGGACCTGGCCCTGAATCTGCTGGCCGCTTTGTTGAGCCCTTGGTCTTGATGTCTTGATCATCGTCGATTGCAATCCTGAGAGGTGACAGGAGGGGAGGAACCGAAGCCTTCCCAGAGGACTCGGACCTGGCCATGCTGGAGGACTTGAGTCCATTCGCAGCTGGTCTCTGAGGCGAGGATGCTCTATTGCTTGCCGAGAGGCTGCGGCCATTTGCGAGCCCATGTGCGGCGCTCTTGGTGTCCCTGTGGGCTGCTGGCCTGTCCAAGGTGCCGGCCACACTCTTATTGGTGGCAGCTTCCAGTCTTGGCGTCCGCGATGTATCCGGTTTTGCGACGTCGCCGACGCGGATTTTCTTAAGAGGACGGTTATTATCGGGGAAATCAGGCGATCTTCTGCCGTGATTCGGAGAGGGGCTTCTTCCATTTCTCGGAGGGTCCCTGGATGGTACTCTGGACCTGCCAGACAGCTGATTGTTAGCGGACTACTCAAGATAACCCAATAGACAAAACCGAGGTCTATCTGCGCCTGCTTCTCCGTACCTTTTAACGTCGTCCTTTGGCGTCGAGCCGGCGCTCGCCGACACGTCTGTCAATTTCCTCCTGGCGTCGGTAGACTTGGGCAAAGGGGGCTTTGCCAACCTGAGCCCGTCGGCACCGGCATGTTTCGCGTCATGTCGTGGCTGCGGCGCGGAGTCTGGAGGCGAGGAGGATACCTTCTTTTTGCTATTCTGGTAGTCCTTGAAGGACATCTTGGTTACGGCTTTTTTCGCGTCTAGTTTTGGGGTCGCGGTCGCGGTCGCGGTCGCTGGGCTGCGGGGAGGCGGATCGGGCTCCTCCCGAATCTCATAGTACGGCCTAGTTAACAGGATGCCGCGGTCGGTGTCGGAAAGGAAGGTAGAATATTGAAGATTAGAATGATGTTGCCAAAAGTCTGGCGGGACGGGATATCTCCGGTCCGGAAAGAGCGCGAGATGGTGTGGCCGGTCGGGCAAGATGCGCTGGGCAAGACTGTTGACTCTCTGCGCCGCAAGATCCATTTTCTGGGAGGCGTGTCATGGGTGGTGGTCGTGGTACTGCAGCTCGTTTGGGCAATGGCTTCGGGACCTCTGGTGTCCTAGAAACGGACAAAGGTGCGGCTTTCTAGGTGGAATGGCGTCGGCAGGAGAGCAGCGCGGCCAAACCCGAGGCGATAGCGATGGCGATCGAAAGCGGACGCCGGCAGGCGCACGGGTTCGCGTAGAAGCGTGCGAAGCGCCAGTCGAGCGGGCGGTTGTGTGGCTGAGTTGGTTCTGCTGTGCTCTTGGGGTTGTTTTTGTCCTCTTTTCGGGGATGCGAGCACCTGGGTAGCCGCGTAGGTGGTGTTCTTGGTCGCGCGGCGACGAGCGCGGTCGTGATGGGTGAGGTGTGCAGTTGGACCTGGAGCGAATGCGCACGCAGCAATTGATTAGCCAGAAGCTCGGTTGCGCAACACCGACAGATCGCGACAGAGACCGGGGCTGCAACAAAAGCCCACGGGCGGCGAGGCGCACATACGCTGCTGCGATGAAGGCGCGACAGGTGTGATGGCGGGGAGTTGTTGGGTGGTGGTGGTGGTGGTGGTGGTGTTCGGGGGATTTCATGCGGCGTCTGTTGTCGCTTAAGCTTCGAGGCCTAGTGCAGGCCCGAAGAGAGCAGCGACGGGCGCGCGGTGCCGTCAACGGTCCTCACAGCGACGCTCTGCGAGGTGGGACGCGGAGGCACACCTCTCCCGTGTCAGGGCGCGGCGCGAGAGCGATGCATGCGGCAGTCCAGCGGCGCGCTATCGGGGGTGTTCGGGTGCGCGTGCCATGCGATGTGGTGGTGGTATCAGTCTGGCCCGAGTGAGGCGATGCGTCTCTCACCGCGACAAGGCCAAGGGTGGTGGTGGTGGCAGGTCGCAGCCGGTTTGGGGGGGTGGAGCCGTGCTGCTTTGGTTTGCTGGCTGCACGTCTACGAGAGCTGACCCTCGCAAGCGCAGGCGGGAATCGAACCTAACCAAGCGTCCAATGAACCTTGCCGTAGCTGGGCGCTAGAGGGGCCACCCCAGAAGCCTCAATCACACGCTTATGGGTCTCTACTGCGGTTATGTAAGCAGGCCTTGTCGTCAGGTTAGGGACTGGGGACTGTGGGCTGTGGGCTGTGGGCTGCCCGCGTTGTGGAGGCGCGGGAGGCAGCTTCTGGGGTGGAGCGTCGTGGCAAGGCAACTTGCGAGGTTGTTTGGTTTTCCCTGGCGTCCCCGTTGAGCTTTTCAAACAAATCTTCTTGGCCATCTCCAAAAGTGATCAGTATGACCCAAAATTTTCCACATCCAGCTCTCTTGATGGAACGACATATATGCTTTCTCATGCATACTTTCTAGGCGACATCCGTGTTCATCAGTGTCCCCAGCGCGTTTTTGACATCCAACCACTTGGAAATGGATATTTAACTGCAGCTCTTGGTCCTTGTGTTTCTTCTTTCTTCTCCATTTTCGCCCTCATTCGTACTACGCCTTCCTCCTACCTTTTTTTCGTTGCTTTCATCAATGCTATTTGGTGCGAAATCTGGATAGACCAAGGCAAGTCGAGGTTGCTGTCGTAGATATGCGCAACAACCCGTGAGGCGCGTAGCAGCTGTAATCATGACTGTTTTCGGCACCCAAATCCAGGCAAGCACACCTGTGGAAAAAAAAGAAAAAAAAACCGCTGTTTGGTTATACGTGTGGAACGTCTTTTTAACCAACACCCCCCCAAGGCCTGGCCGATCATACTAAATTTGTTTTTGTACCTAGCTGGTGGAAGAGAAAGGCCAAGATTGGAGGGCCGACACAGGCAGTACACAAGAGGCTTGTACCCCTATTCTGAGATTATGGGGAAGACACGTGCACCCTCCCAGCTGCCATTAACCTAGTTTATTCCAGAGGATAAATAATAACAATAATAATAATAAAAAAAGAGAGAGTGAGAAAAAATCAAACAGCAATCACGTGGTGTCCATCTTCTCGCCGTTGCCATTGGGAACCGAGAAGTCGACAACACCATCATCGCCAATCAGCCGCTTCTCAGATTCGCTGACAAATTTAACGCTCCTGGCTGGGTCATAAAAGAGCCTAAAGCTCCTCTGCACATCCTGGACATCGACCTGCTTGGCTTTTCGCTTGGCACAGACGAGCTGCGACGTGGTGATGAGGTTGCTCGCATACCGCAGTCCCGCCTCCTGGCCAATCTTGGTAAGCAGCACAAGTGCGTCGGCCGTGAGATCGACTTCTTCCTCCTGCGCCCGGATTCCAATGATCTTGTTGATTTCGTCTGGGGTGTAGGACTGCGTCGCAATGATCTGGATGCGGTCCAGGAAGTCCAGAGGCAGGCCGTGTGGGCTGCGGTAGTCGGTGCCCCGGATGCGTGAGTGGCCCCTGTTGCTGGCCATGATAACAATGGGCGCTAGCTCAGCCTCAAGGGCGCGGTTGATATACGAGAAGCACTCGATGTCAAGCATATGGACCTCGTCGATAAAGAGCACGCCCGGTACAATCTCGGCCTTGCCCTCTTCTTTCCACTCGCCCACCTTTGTGTTGATCTGGTCGCGGATCTCACTGCGAATCTCGCCCGTGTCTCCTGAGAAGAGGGCCAGGAATCCTTGAGTTCTCGAGTTTATGACGTCGATCTCGTGCAGGGTAACTGTGTGGACCACCTCCTTGCGCTTCTGCAGCTCACCATCGGGGCATTGCAGGAACTTGGTGTCGACGCCCATCGCGTCGTAGTCGCGCGACCGGGCATAGGAGCGGCCGAGCTTGGTGATTTTCCCCGAAGACTTGTCGATTGAGATGATGTCACCCGCCATGACACGCTCCTTGGTCATGGCGTCAATCATCTTGCTTCCCATGTCGTAGATGGCCTCCATATCGGTTGTTTTTATGGTGAGCTTTCCTTGCTTGGCACCGCCTGTGACGCTCCTGTCAATCTGGATCTCGACAACCTCGCCCTCCATTATCTCGCTCTCCTCCTTGATTCGCACGCCGATGGATTTGCGGAAGGCCTGGGTCAGGGCTTCTGTCTTTGACATCTCGAGCGAGAAAATCTCCGAGGAGGCCAAGCTTGTAAAGGGAACATCGGATCCCAGCGACTGCGCCATCCCCATGGCGATTGCCGTCTTTCCAGTACTAGGCGGGCCTGCGATCAGAACAGCACGTCCTGCGATCTTGCCCTGCTTGATCATTTCCAGAACAACAGCGGCAGCCTTGCGCGCTTTCTCCTGACCAACCAGGCCCTGAGACGATTGCCTGGGCTCGAGGGTGTCTGCGTCGACTCCAAGGCCGCGGATGTGGGAGTGGGCGGCGATGAGGTTGAGCCCTCGCAGCTCCTTGGTCTCCGAGACCGTCAAGACGGGTTGCTGGTAGAGCACCAATGGGCGCCTTCGTGTCAGTCACGGCGCCTAAATGCACCAAGAGCCAGGCTCACAAGGCAAGTAGCACGAGATCGAGGACATACATTCGCCATGTTGTCGTAAATTCTAGGGAGCTCGTCGGGGAGAGCTGTTGCGCGTCTGAGCCTGGGCGGTTTTGGAGGGGCAGAGCGCGCCCGACGGGGAGACCAGATATCGGGGCTGGGTGGTCAATCAAGTGGCTCGCGGCTCGTCCGCGTGCGCGGGAGTAAACCAGGCGTGCTCGGGTTGTGCTGGTGAGGGTGTGGCAAGAAAAAATGCGGCGTATGCTTAGGTCCCGCAGTCGGTTGGTTGTCGCGCCTCAATTCCAACCACTATCAAAACGGACGCGACGGGGAGCAGGGTGGACAAGCTCAAAATTTTGGCAAAATTCTGGCGGTCTGGCGCTGCCGCCTGCCCAGCCGCCGTACCGGCTGCATGGTACCTGTGGCGCTGCCAGCGCTTCCCACCCAGCCCGGCCCCTCCCTGTGGTGGGGAAGCCGGTCCCGGCTCACAAGCACAGCTCCATCGCTCTATAATTTACCTCGGAGGGACGTACTTGCAGCTGGGGCGTTGTAAGCATCTGCATGCAACCAACGATGTATTCTCCTTACTGAGTCGGCGCGATGATCTGCAGGGGCCAGCCGCTCGGGTCGATCTCCCTGGCTCAGACGGCACATGAAGCAAATCTGTGCAACAGTGACCAACCGCCAATATTTCTTCCGCTGTCCGCAGGCCACATGTACCGTTGGTGCATGTACAGTAGGTTCCTGCCAGCTCCGACGTGTGACGGGTGAGGGCCAAAACGGCCATTCCCCCACCCAACCCCACTTGTCGACAAACACGATTAGCCTACTATGTTCGGCGCAGTGGGAGAGCCCTTGTCGGGTAGGGACAGTCCATTTAGCGGCGACAGCTGAAATAAATTCCCTCCCAAGTTTGCTTGCTGCCCGTTGCCAGGAGACCCCGTAGACCGAGACTTTTATACCAAGGTAGGTACCTTGAGATACATATGTACCTACCACTTACATACATACATACATACATACATACATACATACATACATACATACATACATACATACATACATACATACATACATATGTACCTCTATCGGCAGTGTACCAGGCACCTGCTTCTCCCGCGACGTTTTGCGACCAATTCGCTCTTGCATTCTGCTGGCTGGCGCGCGTTCAGGGTCTTGCACTTGGCGCCTAGGCTCGACTGGGCCTGTGCCACAAGCCCCTCAGCTTTGCCAGGACTACATTCGTTTTCGGACGGTCGCGTGTGTTGTTGCTTCTGATGGCGTCTGCTTGCAGCAATTACTCTCGATAATTTGTTAACCTGTCTCGCACCGTCACCGACCAAAAGCGGGCTGCGCTGTTTCTCCCCGCAGCCACCCGCAGCCAGCCCGCCGACATGTCGCGACACATACCCGACCACTATTCTGACTACGACCGAGACAAGGATCGGCCCTTGTCTGCACGCAGGCGCGACGACACTCAAGACCGCGGATATCGCGAGAGTCGTGACTACGACCCCCGCGACCGCCTGCGCCGAGAGGACAGTCGCGACGACCGCGACTATGACCATCGCAACGAACGCAACCATGACCATCGCAACCTCCCCCGTCGAGAAGACAGTCGCGATCACGACTCCCGTGATTTCCCCCGCTCTGTCCCAAACGCTCCGACCCGCCCCAGGAACGACCCCGGCTTCACGCGTACAGCACCGGCCCGGGCATCAACGAGCGCAATGCCCACGTCGAGCATCCCGGAGGCCCGCAAAGATGCCCCCCCGGCGCCCGAGCACCTAACCAAGATAATCCGCGACATGTGCGCATCCATATCCAAGCAGTCGGCGGCCCAGCTGCGCAGGGACGAGCACGAGAAGCACTACAGGCAGATGGAGGATTCCTACCAGAAGGCCAGATCACTGCAGTCAGATTTTCCCTCGATACCCGAGCAACAAAAGCAATTCCGAGACCAGTCCAAAACCGAACGCGACATGGTCGTAATGGAATACGAGGGTCTGAAAGGTAGAACGTGTAAGCTCGCTGAATCGCTCGCTGAATCGCTCGCTGAATCGCTCGCTGCGATCTTATACAGAGCTCTGCCAGAAATTGCCAACGTCCGAGGGCCGGACCCCGGCTATGAAAAGAAACTAGCTGCTTTTGAGACTAGACTGAACTCGAAAGTCGATCGCATGTCTGAAGCTCAAGGAAAAGTGGTCGAAGCCATGAAGTCGGAGCTCCAAACTATGAAATCAGAGCTCGAGACTGTAAAGTCGGAACTCGAGACTGTCAGGTCATGTGCCGCACATGAGCGCGAGGTTCAGACAAAAGAGCTAGATGCAGTCAAAGATAGCCTCGAGAGCCTAGATATCAAGTCCGCGCGTGAGCGCGAGACACACGCCAAAGAGCTACAGGCCCTCGAAACGCAACTCGAGATCTTGCGGAACAGCGTTGCGAGCGAGCGTGAGGATCACAAACGAGAGCTGCAAATGAGCAAAACTCAGATGGAGGAAATGCTGCAGCAAGAGCGCAATAGTCGCCTGGCGCAGCTAGAATCCCAGAAAGATGGGCTCGCGAATCTCCAGATTCACAGCGAGCGAGACCGCAGGATTCACAGCGAGGAGCTATCGGCCGTGAAAAAATCCAGAGACGAACTACAATTGGCTCTTGGAAAAGAACAGGCCGAGAACCCGGCGTTGCGGAGTCAGGTGGACGAGCTGAATAACCGGGTCACACAGCTGGCAGCGATACAGGAAAAGGGTTCGAGAGAACTCGAGACCGTTGCCAGCAAGGTCAATCAGTTTGATTGCTCGACCTGGGATTCGCTACTGGACTTTGTGGAATGGGGCCAAAACAGGATCGACAGCAGGTTGGACGATCTCGAGCAGACAAAGTCGCAGCTTGCACCGGACGGTGATGGAGGCACGTCCCATGTGTGCAGCAGCGCTAAGGAAGTTGCACAGCTTCAAGTCAGAGTCCAAGAGCTTCAAGACCGAATAACGGCATCGGTCTCGATAGTGGCTCTTCAGCAGAAACTTGATCCTCGATTTCAAAGCCTGATTGGAACCTTTGGCGGCCTTGTCGACGATCTGAAGAAGAGGGTGAATGCCGCAGAGGAGCGTCTCGTGGTGATGGAGAACGCAGCAAAGGGTTTTGTTCTCGGCTCGACTCCGTTCGAACGGACTGGACCGCAAGGCAAAGCACTGGAGCTGCTCAAGGACGGGCTCAAAGAAGAGCTCGCCGAAAACATCCAACAGGAAAATGCCAGCCTGAGAGCCGAGCTCGAACAGAGAGCCGACAACCTGTCATCAATTGTCGAGAAGAGATACGAAGCCCTGGTGACCATGGTCACCAATCTCGATGGGCAGTACCAGAACATCAGCACCAAGACCATGGTTGAGCAGATTGCCAAGCACTATCACAGCTCTCAGCCCGTCAGCGAACAGCTACACAATGATCTCCGGCATGTCATCATGAAGCAAGACCGTTTGGAGGATCTCGTCAACAACGTTCTTCTACGTCAGTCATCCGAAGATCTGAGGCACAAGCGCCAGCGGACGGCAACAAACTCTACGATTCAGCCACTGTCGAATGGTCACGGTAGATGAGCTACCGCCAAATTTAGCACCTCATTTCCTCCTGTTACTTTTTTTTTCTAATTTTTATTTAAAGGTTCTTTTACGGCGTGCCGGACTGCGGACTTGGGGTGGGCTCATGCGTCCCTTCGAAGGGCGGAATAGGAGGGATTTATTTGTGAGTAGCAACCTACATAACATTGGAACTAGTATGTATTTTGATGGCATGGCATTAACTATGTTCATACTCAACGGTTAGGTGAATGAAAAGGAGACGTTTCCAGCAAAGCGCAGAATTAAAAATTTGTTTCCATGCGAGTTTTCGGGAATTTATTCCACTCTATCTGCTTTTCTTTTTTTTTCTTTTCTTCTCTCCCTTTTTTCTTCTTTTTTTCTTCTTCCGGAGTTTGGAGTTTGGCCTTGTCTCGCTCGCGGCGCATAACGTGGTTAAGCCGCACATGCGTAATGGGAGGGCGCAGACATCCTTAGTCATGGAAGAGACGAGCGAGCTGTGAGAACAAAACAAGATATCATGGTATCTTTTTAATTGTACTATAACTTCTAGTTGCGTTCTGTTTTTTTTTTATTTCTCCAAGCTTCACTCAAATCAAGCCGGTTCCTTCACTCACATTCCTCTTTCATGGCCATCTACATACAGATGGTCCTCAGCCAAGAGCGTGTGAGCACACAAGACGTGTAAACTATCACTGCTATAGGGTGGATATAGATATCTGGTATATAGAGAATCCGTATAGATGGATGGGGCTTTCAACCAAGCTGGGCATGCACACGTATGCATCACGCAAAAGGGACCGTTCTTGTCCACGTCTCTTCCTCACCAGCCCTCCGGAACTCAACACCCTCGCCGAAGTACCCAGCGGAATGCCAGGCCTTCATCATGGCAGTGTCGAAGGGGCCTTGCTTGTCAGCTCCATCCCTGCCATCCGTCCAGCGGTATTCCCACTGCTCCCCGTCAGGCGCTGACCCTGACCCTGGCGCATCGGACTCTGGATTTACCGCCGTAGTCTCCTCGGGGCTGTCTGGACGCGCAGGCTCGATCCACTCCTCACCCGTCTCTTTCCTATACTCCCTGATCAGCATCTCCCTCTCAGTGTCGTAAATCTCGGCAAACTCCCTTCCCAGCAGCCGATCTGCGGCCTCGGTGACCTGGTTTATAGCTGCCTTAACTCGCTGTTGCGTGGCGTCTTCGGGAGCCGCTTCCTTGTCGACATCCATTGTGGAGTCCCCCGCGTTCAGTTTCTTCAGCTTCCACTTCGGCACCTTCTTAGTCTTGGATTTGAACTTGATCTGACTTTTGCCCAGCCGAGCAAGCGCCTCCAGTGGCGTCTCGCCTTTCTCCAGGGTCAGGATAAGGGACTTTATCAGATCTGAAGTAATAATACTGTCATCCTCTTTGCGTTGGCGTCGCAGCTCGGCCTCGCGTTTTTCGTGCGCCTCGGCGGCTTTTTTCATGTCCTTTTTCTTGATACCCTCGAGCCATCGGTCGTGCACGGCATCGGCGTCGGCCGCCTTGCGCACAAAGTTACCGGCCTCGTCGAACGCACCCTCCTCCTGTTCTGACCTCATGTTGAAGGCGTCGATCTTGGGCGCATGTCGCTTGAGTCCGCCGGCGCCGACTTCTTCGTCTACGGCCTCCTCCTGGATTGCGAGCTCTTGGTCCTCTTCATCGCTGCTCTCTCCATCGTCCAGCCGAATCTGGCCGCCGCTCTTGCTCGTGTGCTCCTCACCTTCTATGTCGCGAGCATCCAGAAAGCGGACCTCCTTGTTTTTGCGTCCGCTTGTGGTGGCTGTGTCTTGGGCTGGAGGCTTGTCATCAGAATTTCCCCCGCCAAACATGTCGTCGTCATCATCGTCATCGACAGCCTTGCTCGCCGGCACAGCGCCCTTCAATCTCGAATCGTAGTTGTCAAGCTGCTCTATAATGTTGACGGCTTTCCCCCCGTCCCTCGCTGACTTGGCCTCGGCGCGAGCGTGGAATGTTTCGTTGTCCGAGTCGCTGTCGTAGCCGTCGATGTTGACAGCACCTCGCTTGGTGGCGGTGCCGCCGCCCTTGCCAATGACGTCGGCGTCAAGTATATCGTCGTCTTCGCGCTCGTCTGCAACTAGCGCGGATGGGTTTCGCACGTCGAACTTGACTTTTTTGGACGCGCCCTCGTCTCCGTCCGAGCCTGTCCTGTCGCCGTGATGCGACCGGGCGAAGGCTTCGCCGGCACGCTTGGGACGCGCCGCAGAGAACCTCGAAGACATAACAGGGGCAACCGACTGTTGGATCGTGCGGCAGGTATCCCGAAGTGGGTGTGGATGGGTGGCGCAAAGTTCCGACCGACTGTCGAAGCTCCAATTGCGACCGTCAGGACCAGAGGTCAAGCTGGGGAGCTTTGCAAAATCCAATGGCGCAGCTGCCGCGCGGTGCTTGAGTGGGCATCAAGTTGGTCGAGCTCCACCTGGGGCTGCAAGCTTCAGTGGGCCGACTGCGGGGTACGGCACTGGTGCGCGCACGCTGAGCCCAGCCCAGTCAGGCTCCATCAGCTTGACGCGGTTTCGTCATCAGCAGGCTGCCTGCCCCGAACAGCGTCGAAACCTTGGCGAAAGAAAACGACGAAACCATCGATCTGCGACGGCACAGAGAAAGACTGTGCAGGGACTCTTGAGTGCCGCCTCTCCCCAGCCGACTCATACCGACCGAGACACGCCATTTCAAGACCGCCTTCCAGACCACACCCACCTCCGTTCGTGTCGCCCACAACGCTCTCCGCAGCGACCAGAGCAGCGCCCACGCTGCCCAAGCCCCGAGCCGAGACTCGGCAGCGATAGCAGCCATGTACGGCCAGATGTCGCGCGGAGGCCGCCGGCCCATCGTCCAGCGCTTCGACGAATACTACCGGTGCTACCCCATGGTCATGGCCCCCGGATCCGAGCGGCCCGAGCTCAACCACGGATCCAAGATCATCCTCCCGGCATCAGCGCTCGACAAAGTATCCAAGCTGCACGTACAGTGGCCGCTACTTATGGAGCTCATTAATGGTGAGAACGAGCGACACACGCACTCGGGTGTCCTGGAGTTTGTTGCCGAGGAAGGCAGGGCATATCTGCCCCAGTGGGTGAGTCGTCTTCTCCAGAAACCCTACCAGTCCAGATCGATGTGCTGATAAGCCCCCTCCTCTTTCCACCCTCTTTAGATGATGCAGACACTCCTTCTCGATGTCGGAGACATGATCCAGATCAAGTCCACATCGCTTGACCTCGCACGTCTAGTAAAGCTGCAACCGCAGTCCACACGATTCCTCGATATCAGCGACCCACGGGCCGTGCTGGAAAAAGCCTTCCGCAACTTCGCCACTCTCACCAAGGGGGATGTCTTTAGCTTCGAGTACAATGATGATATCTACGAGATGGCTGTCCTCGATGTCAAACCAGAATCAGCCAAGATGGGTGTCAGCATGATCGAGACGGACGTTTCGGTGGACTTTGCGCCCCCCGTGGGCTACGTCGAGCCGGAGCGGCAGAAGGGCAGCGGCACGAGCACACCCAGGAGCACCCGCGGAGGCGGCCTCCCGGCAGGTGGTCTGCTTCACAGCCAGGGCGGAATGGCGCAGGCCATTAACTACGAGGCCATCGCTCCCGGCAGCGCCGCATCTGCTGCCACAAACTTCCTGGGCGAGGGTCAGCGCATCGGCGGAAAGAAGGGCAGCAGCAAGGCGCCAACGCCCAAGCCTTCCACCCCGGTCGCGGGCGCGTCGACCAACCCCCAGGATGCAGCGGCACAGCCTCGACGGCGGACCAACGGTCCAATGCCGCTGCGCCTGCCGCCGAACAAGCTATTCTTCGGCTACGAGGTGAAGCCGGTCAAGACCGATGTCAGCAAAGAGCAGGACAAGGAGAATGCTCAGCGACCCCACTTTGCAGGCCAGGGTCAAACGCTCAGGGGTGTCGCCAAGCGCAAGGGTGAGGTCGACGACCAATCGCCGACACCAGAGAAGAAGCCAGACGAGGGCCGATCATTAGGCAGCAAAAGGTAGAAAGTGATATCTAAGCAGGGCCGAATGTGCGTTTTTGTTTTGCTCGAGTCGGTGGTTCAGCGTTCAGGTTGGCGAAAGGGGGGATGGAAACTGGCGCATTGTTTTCGTGGGCACTTATACGCGGCTACGTAGGAAGAAGCCCCTCATGCCCCAAATTCAGTTGCACAAATTCGCTGCAGTCATGCAACTTTGTGCCTTCTCAAGAGCTGGTTGTCGTGGATGATACCAGAAAACGAATTTAACCTTGTGGTTTTGGCTCATTATATTATTATTAGTTCAAGCCTCAAACGTTCACATATCTCAACAGCTCAAACATCCGTCATATGTTTTTAGCAAATATCCGTAAATTTTCTCTCTCTGTTTTGTGTGTGTAACGTTGGAACGCTGAAAAAAAGAGGATCATAGTCGTAATGACGTCAGGTTCTTTGACAGACTCTCAAGGTGAAACCAAATTAAGACGGTTTAATATGCCAAACAATAGATGTCCAAAAGCAAAATGTGTTGGCAGCCTGGCAGCCTTAATAAGCATCGGGCTTATTTAAGAATGCTGAAATGCAAACAGCGTTAGCGATATCAGATGAGCATATTTATTTGTGGGAAATCTACTGCCGCTGTATATTTTAAAGCATTAACATTGAGCAACGAAACAAGTGATATTCTATTCTGCCGCGAATTTCAAACCATGAAGAGGTTTCCACCGGCCCGAAAACCGGTGATATTGTCCTCTGCTCAGGCTAACAAATGTGAGATGAACCTGAGGCCAAGGTGAAGCGTCGAACTGGAAAAGATACCAAGGCGGCGAAACACAGAGATATTAAGCATCAAGTATAGAGCGTATTGTATGAAATTATGCGGAAGCCCTCAAGAATAAGCGCGATATTTGTGTATCCATTCTGGTGGCGACGCAGTCGATATGTCTCTGGGTCCAGCTGCAGGAAGGTCCGGACGGCTGCCATTTCACCTATCCATAGTCCATTCCCCCAGTGCACTGCTGTTCTCAGAAAGACGAAATCTATCGGAAGGGGCAGAGGGCTAGATCTCCCATCAATCGTTACGCCCCAAATCCCCCCGACAGAAACAAAAAGAGAGAGAAAACGGAGTGCAAGGTATGTTTGCGACTGGAGGCTGACAGCTTAAGCCTCGCCTGCCATTTTCTCATCGATGTTGAGGTCGTCCACGTCCTCAGCTCCGTCTTCTTCCTTGATTGGACTAACGAGAGTCTCGGTCTTCTTTTTGCGGCCTGCGGCAGCCGAGGACTTCGTCCGCTGTTTTTTCTGAGGTCTCTCGGAGCTGGGACTGTCGTCATCGTCGTCGTGCTGCGCGGTGTTGGCGGCTGCAGGAGTAGCCTTCTTGCGCTTGTTGCCACGGGGTGTGGCCGCCGGGCCCATCCAGCCCAGCTTTTGCTTGATCTGCCTGAAGCGCTCGCGCGCAGAGCCGCCATGGGCAAGGCCCATCTCACAGGCAACCTCTTCCCACGCAACATCCGGTGCTACCTTCATGTTCTTGAGGTAGCTCTCGAAAAATCGAAGATCGTTGTCCGTGGCGCGCTTGGACGCGCCGCCGGCGTCATCGGAGGACTTTTTTGGCGGCATGGTGCCAGTTCTGCTTCTTCTGTGACAGACGGTGCGTTGAGTGAGGTGAAGGATGACGTTGTCGAAACGACGGCAGTGGAAGGGGCAGGCTTGGCGAGTTCAGAGCAGGACTAGGCAAGAGGAGAGCGTACTGTAGAGATGCGGGAAAAGCTGGTAGATGGAATGCCCAGAGAGGTTTGGCGGCGGCTTGGATTGTCAACAGGGCTCTGCCGAGCTGTCCAACAGATTCTGAACTTGACGAGATTCGGTGGATAACAAGTGGCGACGAGGTTGGCTGAGGGTAAAGACGAGAGGTGTTTGGTCGGCTACCTTTTGTGGATTCGTTGGGATGTTTTTGGTTCCCGGAGCGAAGCCTTTCGCTCGAGGAAGGCTATTGGACGAGGAATTGTTTCCCACGGCAAATCTACAATTGAGGGCGTCCAGGAAAGCACTTGGAGATTGTCTCTGGGCACATGACATGACTGCCAGTTTCCAGCAGGGCTAGGTAGGTACCTGTTTGATACCGTCTGCCCGGTGATACGGATTCTGTACAATGGCCAACATAAATATAAAATCAAGCAAGGCGCCATCGGAGCGAGCAAATGCGCGTGATATATTCTTTTTGAAATGCCTCTCCACCTCAACCCTCTTCCGACCTTCGAGCGCGCACTGGCTGCCGCCGCCGCCGCCTTCTCCGACCAACAAGCACCGCTCTCGAACACCACGACCCACACTGGCTTGACAGCCTATCCAGCAAATCTCCTGTATCCAACGGCTCATACCTGGTGGCCTGTCCAGGCTGTGTCCCAGGCTGAGTGGCGCTATTTCCAGGAGACCGGATGATGATTTGTCCGTTTGCGACACTCCAGTTCTTCCGGACATCCGACACAACATATCGTGAGAAACTCTCAATGTGAGGATTCCTGTCTTGTGCGATCCTGCCCAGGTCCTCCGGGTCATGATGCTGAACCCCACCGAGCAGCGCATTTGTGTCGTACGTCGCGGCGCGCCCGCCGTTCCGCTGTTCGTCCTGACCCAGCTCGTTTGCTACGGCCTCGTTGAACAAGGAAAGCGAGCGGACAATCTTGGACAGGACCTCGATGTTGGCGCAATCCAGAGTAAAGGCGTACGCAGTCAACGATGGGCGCAAATTGGAAACCAAGGTCACCAGCCGCACTAGGATGCAAAGTTGCTCCGCACTCAGAACGGTGTTGCCAGCCTGCCTCTTGATAGCTTTGATACCGGACAGTATAGTCGAGAGCAGAGAGAGCACGTCATCTGCATACTCCTTGCTGATCAAGAACGGGACGCAGGATCTGGTTAGGAGATGACCCAAGACGCCAGAGTAGACCTCGAGGAGAGGCCATGCTTGCGTCGTGTCGGTTGCCGCACGCACGAGCGCGGGCATCATGCGACTCAACGCAAATTCGAGGATCTGGGGATTGTCCATACAGCGTATGAGGATGCTGATCTCGCCGTCGAGCTTGTCCCGTATCAACGCAGTCTTAAAGTTGTTGTAGAGATAGTAGAACAGGGTTGGGGTCGTGGTGGTGTCGCCTTCGCCGAGCCGGATGCCGTACGCCATTATGCGCGCAAGGTGCAGCTGAGGGTCTTCTGGAGATGGCGAATACTCTGCGCTGACCTCCAAGAAGAACTGGTCGACAGCGCAAAAGTCCTCACCGTGAGATCTAATCAGGGCAACAATGTTGCGAACAAAATCCACAAAGTCAAGGTGTTCGGTACGGCTAGTCTTAAGACTTGCGAGATCTCGTTTCATCTGATCCATCACTGAGCGAAGCGTCTTCCCCAGCTCTTCGCGTTGTCGCGCCGCTCGTTGTGTGCTGCCGCCGGCCGCACGCAGCGAAGCCCTCATCGACGAGATGGCATGCGCAAAAAGCTCTCGACATATGCGGTAGTCCAGGCGGAACCCACTGGGAGTTGGCACCCCCTTGGCCCAGGCAAAGTTGTGAAGTCGGAGGGCCTCCGACAGCCGAGGGACATGCTCTGTCACTGAGTATGGGCTGGCAATTGAGAGCAGCCAAACCTCAAAGACAGTCATAGCCAGATCTTTGAAGTCGAGCATGCTGTCCTTGACCAAGGCTGCCGTGAACAGCACAAAGTATCTTCGCTGCACGTGGGACAGTTTCTGGGGCGCTCCACGGAAAACTCCATACTTTCCGTGCGAGAAGAATGCTGGCAAGCGCTGTTCCCTGGAGTTAGCGGCAGCCCGACGAGATCTATGACTGGGCAACCTTTTCACAGGGCGACTTACAGTGACGCCGTTTTGTAGGAACCGGTTGGCGACTCTCGCCGACAAAAGCACAACCTTCTCTACGCACAGACGCTCCTTAGTCCCGGGAGGGTTCGAAGGTTTGGCATCAAGTCTCGACAGCATTTTTCTTGCTGTGGAAAACAAGCTCTCGGCGAGCATATGGTCGATCAGCTAGTATCGGCATATTAATGGTTAGGACACGCGACCTGGTTCAAATCCATTTCTTATCCAAGCGACTCGGGGGATGCGGTATGAGCCCTTACCAGGATCGCCTCCTCGGCCTCGTTATGTTCGCAGCCATCATCTGACTCGATAGAATATTGATGGTCAAGAGCCTGGTCAACCCGATCTAGGTACCGCTCGATAGTCTCGATGGCAACCCGTAGGATGTTCCAGTCGAATCCGGAAGACGAGATATCCAGGGCCGTGAAAACCTGGGTTAGTTGATCTTGAGGGAGGATCATGGGTTAGCTGTGCCGACAAAACAGCGAACCAAGGGGTTTCATGGAGGGAAGCTCACAGGTGTTGAGGGAGTAGGTTGCTGCTGCTAGAGACGGAGCAACTTTGAGCACCTCCATGGAAGACTGAACAGAGCAGTAAAGCACATCCATGGCCCCAGCTTTGTTGGCAAGTATGGTACCCTTCACCATGGCTGCCTCGATTCCTTCGCGAGCGCCCTCCCCGAGAGCCTGGAGCTGCTGTTGTACGTCCGACTCAGCGTTGACGTACTGTTCCAACGTCTGGCGAAACATGTTGTTTTGCCACGAAAGGAATGGCCGGTAGACCGCCGGGTCTTCATTGGAGAAAACGACGAACCGCGCGAGCTGTCTCCATGCCCTGAGATTGACAAGACATGCAGCCTTGTGCGAGGTTCCAGGGACCACGAGCTTCTCGATCAGGTGGACACCTGGGCGGAGATCGGCGGGACATGACCAGAAGAGGGTGCACAGGAGATCATGATGGTTTCGCAGGGCCGCGAGCTCGTGTTGATGCATGTCCTGTTCCTTGGAATACTGCCGGGTATGATTGGGGAGGATACGCGCCACCAAGTTTTTGATGTCCTTCAGCAGTCCAGCACCCCTGAGGCTTCTGATGGCCAGACCGACAATCTTGACAAAGATGTGAAAGCATCTGTCTTCGGGTTCAATGGCAAGCGAGGGGTTGTCGGTGAGCTTCTCGAGGAACATGGGCGACTTGTAGACTTCTTCGTTTCGCAGGTGACCCAAGTTTTGGGCGCCAAAGAAGTCGAACAGGAGCCCAACGACACCGGTGCACTTTCGCCAACCCCATTGCTCGACAAGATAGTGGCATCGTCCAAGCAGAGCCCTGCAGTAGTCGTTAAAGCTCGGCGGCTGGCTGGGATTCCTTTGGTAAAGCTGCAGGACTCGCTTCAGGAGCGCTTGAGGTAGTGTCCACCCATCTGAAGGGGTCTTCAGACGAAGCCCGCCGGTGAGGACGCCGATATCGTTAAACTCGGTCAAGGGAAGAACAGTGAAAAGAGATCTCCAAGCTTCCTCAAGTTGCCGAACGTCCGAGCACGCTGAGAGTCCAGGGGTCAAGATGACGGAGCTGAAGATGTCCCAGAAACCATCTCGGCGGAGGTTGGCGGCATAGAGAACCCTCATGAGAACAACCCACAGCATCAACTCGCATTTTTCCGCCCTGATCCCTCGCTCCCTGCTGGAAAGCCGCTGGAGATCTGCAAATGTCTCCTCGACAAGGCCAAATCCTGCAGACACCAAAATTCTGCAGGACAGCCTGGCCAGCCTTTTTAGCGTCTCCTCGATCTCAAAAGACTGGTGCGCGAGATCAGGAGTTTCTAGGGATATGCGAAGTAAACGAAGCGTGAGGCTGAGGAATCTCGGGAGAACATGAACCACCGTCTTGTCACGATTCTGGTGCGCCCGGGAGTTCAGGCGTTCCTCCAACCGTTGAATAAAGCCGCGCAAAATCTCCAGAGATCGACATAGAAAGGCTTTGACGCTGCCCTGGTCGGGAAAGCTGATTGCGTCCTCCACAAAGTCGATTATAAAGTCAGAGGCGGCAATGATCCCGGGGGTCGTGAGGCCAGAGCCAGCCGAAGCGTCTGGGTCTGTCGCGTGGTCGAGAATCGAATCCACAATGATCCCAAGTTCCGACGAAGTACTATCATCCCAAGGACCCCATCGTAGGGTTTTGTCGCCAAGCTGGAAGGAAACTCTCGATCGGCCCCGCCTTGTCTTTTCCAGGAACTGATCGGTCTGGGCTTTCTCGAGCCTCCCACAAGCAAGAAATGTGCTCTCGTGGAAAAAAACGCCATCTTCCAGTGGGAAAATTTCGAAGTGGTGCGTATAATGTGTCCCGAATGGCCCCAAGCCGTGCAATTTGTCGTTGTTTTGCACTACTGGGCCGACATCGCTGGGAATGGTGTCTTCGTCAGGAAGAGGATCTGCGGCATGAAGAAACTGGGGCGCGGTGACATCAACAAAACGTGGGGTAGGCTGTTTGCGGAGTCGCGGTCGACGTGGCTGTATCCTGTTTACGTGTTCAGCTTCAGTGATCTGTGGTGTCTTCCGGGAGTTCGGTTCGTCCTCATCGCCCTTCTCATAGACGATACTGTCGATGTACTGTGCCAGCCGAGTGGCAGCGGGTCCATGCCCACTCTTGTTCCTCCGATACAATATGTCCAACGATCTCTTTTGAGCAAGAAAGCTAAACTTGCCAGGCTGTTGAGACTCCAGAGTCTCAAGCTGAGCAGGCCTGGAAATGAAGCCATAACGCTCCAGTTTGCGGCTGGTTCGTGCGATAACAGCGTCTGTCGTTTTACCAGGCGCAGGAGCTGCGCTCTTGGTGCTGCTCGCGGCGACATGTCGCTCGGTGCCGGGTCTTTTTACCACTCTCTTTGGTGCAACAAAGCTAATCGCCACATCACGCTCCAGGGTATTGCTTGGTATGTTCGATGACCGTTCACCCAGTGGGGGTGCAAGAGCTCGCGGTGCTGAATTCAGCTTTCGCTGCGGTGTTTTGCTAGGAGCTCTTGGCCGGATCTTGCCCATCTTCCAGTCTCGTAGGACAGTCAGAGCATCAACGTTATCCTTGCGATTGCCAAGATTGATTTGCTTTCGGGAGGGACTAGATTTGCCTTGGTTGGGAGCTCTCCTGGCCGTACGCGCGGCTATCCTGAGGAAGGCTGGCGCGTTGGTTTCGACGACGTCGAGGACGCTCAGCATAGGGGGCCTCACGGTTCTGGAGGAGGAGCTCCAGGTACCCGGGCCATTGCTCCTGGAAGAAGCCGAGCGGTGAAGCCCTGAGCTCACGCGACTGGTGAGCTTTGTGCCGACTCCCCTGCCCTGGGATCTGAAAGCTGTCGTGATCTTTTGCTGCCGCTTCCTGGATTTGGTCGTACTTCCGGGACGGGCCGAGGGTTTTTTATGGCTTGTAGACACTCTGGCTCCTGAGAAGTCATCCGGTTTCCTCTTCTTATTCCTGCCTGGCATCATCCTATCGATCGTATCCTCCTCCTCCACTGAAATGTCCTCGTCGTCTATGAACAATGGCCATGAAGGTTCTGAGCCCGACCTACTCGGCAGCGAAGACGTCTTCAACGCGCCTCCCGGGCCATCTGGGTTGCTAGTTCTGTTATCATTATGGTCGTCGCTATCGTCGTCATCATCAAACAAGAAATCAAGCGCTGTGGAAGGTGGGTGTGACGGTGTCGTGACATTTCTGGGTAGAGCAACGCCCCTCCTGGCCACTTGCTTGGGAGAGACAGGAGGGCTGCGTCTGTTCGTATGCGGTTTGTCTGATTTGTGGCTTTTCACTTGATCTAGACGGAGCCAGGAAGCCGGAAGCACGCCGCGAATCTTTTTCACATTGCGCCGGATTGCCTCGGACTCGCTCTCGGTGCTGGGTGCGTCATCACTATCCCCGTCGTCAAGCAGGCTGATAACATCCTTCTGTGAGGACCGGCGTTCAGACGTGGAGGGAGTGGCTGATATGTGTGCTATAGGAGCTGTTCGCGGGGATGCACCGACGAGACGTGCGGCACTCTGAGTCGTTGAGCGCCTTGGCGGGCCCTCCGGGGGTGAGGAAGGCAAGTCATAGATCTCAACGGGCTTGAAGGTTGGGGTAGGAGTCGCATCGCCCCCGGGCAGCCCTGACTTCCGTCGCTTTGCACGGGCCGACGATCTCGAGGAATATGTTCGCTTGAGAGGCCTCGAATGTTGATCCTGTGGACGACGGAGCAGCTCGGCTACAGAAGGCAGGTCGTCTTCACCTATCATACTTGTGTCGTCCGTGTCGCCTGCAGGGCTCGGGCGCCCGCTTGATGCAGCACGGGTTTGAGAGGATGTTCTAGGCGAAGGGGTCGGCGCAAGTTCGTCCGCGTCGTCGACTTCGTCGCCGAAATAAACTGGCTGGCTCTCTTGGGAGTCTCCCAGCGCATCGGCCGAGGCCAACTGGCTATCCTCGGCGGAAAATTCTGGGTCCTGAGATTCGTTGTGATGGCCCCTTCGACGACCACTGGCAGCCTGTTCTTCCACCACCGCCACCCGAACGGGCCTGAAGCCATGGGAAGTCATAAAACGGTGGTATTGGGCGTCCTCCAGCATATATGGGTGTTCCTGTATCGGCTTCCGTGGTCGCAGAGACCGCTCGAGGCGAACGGCAACTTGCCTCGAGGGAGAGATAGATGCCGAAGTGACCATCCGGGGAGCATGAGGGGGTGATGTAACCGACGGGGCCCGAGGGGCTGGAGCAACTTGTAGAGGCGCCTGAGATAGGTTCGGGACCGTGAGCGTAGAGGGCAATCGACAGTTTTCCGAATCTGCATCTGAAACTCGACATGGCGTGGAGACCAAAGACTCAAAGTCGTCCGGGGGAGGCGACAGAGGCGAGGAACATGGCGGGCTCGGAGCCCTTCCGGTTGGAGACGCGGGGGCCTCAAAGGACAGGAGACTGCGTGCCGGCGCCACTTGTTGTGGCTCGGGCGATGGGGGGATGTTCCAGATATCATCGGCGTCGGTTGGGGGCAGCGGGGCCAACGGCAGGGCTGCCAGGCTACCTGGGGAGCTCTGGCTGTCGAAGTCCTCCTCGTCCGAGTCTGGGACCTCTCCTAATTCCTTCCAAGTTCGCATCGTGCCGACAAATCATGGTGACGTCGTGTCGAGTTCCATGGAAGAGACGTGCCGCTTACCCTGAGCAAAGAGGGTTGTAAATTTAGAGGTTTTGTTTTTTCTCGCCTCCGGGAGTGTTTGTAGGATGCTCAATCCTGACTTTGGCTACCGAAACAGGCGCCCGGGAGGTTCTGGGGGGAGCAGGGATGTTCAGCGAAAAGACGCGTCCTGCGAGTGCTGAATTGACGCGACTGTAATTGATTAATGGCGACTTGCATAGCGTCGGTGCGTGTTAGCCCGCTTAACTGAGGTACCTGTACGTAGCCGGTCCCACCAGCTGTGGTCCAACCCCCACTTTACTGTGATCCAAACTACGCAAGTCCCAGTGCATCATCCCACCCGAAGCTCCCCCAACCCGCCTATCATTCACGTGCATGTGCGTGGGAGCTTCATTGAGCATTCGCCAGGGGTATATGCGTCTTCCGACGTGAAAATTGGAGCCCTGGTTTTCTTGAGGGTTGCACTGTCGATGCCAGAGTGCATGTCTAATAATCCCACGCAAGCCATCTCTCTCTCCAGGAGGCTTCGTACTCGAGATGAGTTTGTCCCGCCATGCTCTCCCGGTGCTGGCTGTTGGATTTGGCGTTTGGAATGGTGTGTTTTCTGCGGTTTCGTCTCCTTGTCTTGCCTGATGAGTTCTTCAAGTGCTGACCGAGCGGAACTGTACGACAATGCAGCCTACTATGCCTTCCGGGAGCCGCTTGAAAACTCTGCCAAGAAGAACGAACAAGACGCTCGAGTCACCAAGAAGAGGTTCGCATGGTTCTTTGTCCCTTTTAACTGCCGAGGTGATGCAGACCGGAAGTAACCAGAATATGAGCCTAGTGATGCATGGCAGCAGGTCAGGGACAAGGAACAAAACCAGGGTGGTTTGACGACGACAGAGCGACAACCAGAGCCGCGGTAGCGAGGGTCCTATGAGGCAGACCAGGTGATTGACGAGGTCAGAATTGGCACTTTGGCAGCATTGGTCGGTCCACGGTGTATTGAGACTTGTCGTTAGGTACTACCTGGGGTAGTCCCGCGACTGCATTCCCAACATGTCGACTATCTATGGAGCATACTAGCCCAATGTACCGTGTCTGTTGGAGATGGGGTAAAAGTACAAGTTTACAACATAGATAATGGTCAAGGATTCTACACACATTGCGGACGGGTATGCAAGACACATGTTTTTGCATAGGATCCAGTCGATCCAGCAGAAGAAGCTTCTACAGAACACCAAGACAGGTACCTAGGTAGGTGTACCTCGTGCTCAATGTCCAGGGCCATCAAGATAGGATCGCTCGGCAACAAGGAAGTAGAGGGGAATTGGGTGCAACACGTGACTCCACACGCTGACTCAGGTGGCAGCCATTCCCGAGCTTCTCCATCAGCCAATGGGCCAGGCCCCATTTTGGGGGGCATCTTACGAGGTTTGTCTGGTGGTCAAAAATCCTCGCAGTTGCTGCCGAGACCAACACTGCTCCTCCACACGTAAACCGACCGAACCGATTGAACAAAGCCGCCGTGCGACGTCGACCCCCAAGCGCTCAATTAGCCTCGAGCCGGCCTAGAGACGTGTCCCCGATCGCCCCAAACACCACCCCCCGTCACGATGCTGCGCACCACGGGCTCGACCATGCTGCGTCGAAGCGTTCTCCAGGCCAGCCGGGCCTCCTCCGCCCCGATCGCTTGCCGCGCCGCCTCTACCCACGCCCTGTCCAAGCCAATGCTGGCAAACATTGAGAAGAGATGGGAGGGCATGCCCCTGCAGGAGCAGGCTGAGCTGTGGATGGCGCTGAGGGACCGCATGAAGGAGAACTGGGCCGAGCTGAGCCTGCAGGAGAAGAAGGCTGGTAAGTCGAACAAATCGAGCTTTCGGCAATCCGTCCGCGGCTTGTCATGGTGGTGATGCACGCAAAAATTTTTGCGAATGCACTTGCTGCTGCGGTCGCCGATGAGGCGGGGGTTTGGGGATCTGCACCATGGCCACGCATAGCCAACCCATGGAGGGCTTCGCGCGAGATATATGCTTATCACGGGCTTCCCCCCCTCGCCTCGCCTTGAAACACATAACTGCCAGCCAACCACTCTCTCCCAAGGAACCTGGCTATGCAGACCTGCACCAGGGGGTGGATGCGAGCCACTTCCGAAACTGACTCAAACTCTCTCATATGCAGCATACTGGATTGCCTTTGGCGCACACGGCCCCCGCGCCCTCGACCCCCCTGGAGAGGGCAAGAAGGTTGCTCTGTACGTTGCCGTTGGTATGGGTGTCAGTCTTGCCCTCTTTGGCCTTATCCGCTCCTTTGCCGGCCCTGCCCCGTCGACCATGACCAAAGAGTGGCAGGAGCAGACCAACGAGTACCTGAAGGTGTGTACATGTTCCATTGGCTCCCTTGTTCCCTCTTTGCCGCAGCAACAACTTCGGCAGTCAGGCATAGTTCGCTAACACAATCCATCGCGACAGTCTCAAAACGCCGACCCTCTTACTGGTATCTCATCTGAGGGTTACTCTGGCAAGGGCATGGTCCAGTCCCCCCCGGCCAAGCGTTAAACCCCCTTTAACCTCCTCTTTTCAATACCACAAGTACACCTCGTCCTCTTGGCCATTTGCCCATGTAAAAAAAGCTTCGACGGGATGCTCAGGTTCGTGGGTATCGTTCCCCAAGGTGGCTGGTGTAAATACTGTACTACGACGGAAGCTATACACCATTTATTTCCTTGAGTTCACCAGTGGTCCGCCCATATGGGTGGTTGTCCATACTAATGGGCATCTCCGGCCACCCAGCCCGAAACGTGAAGACATGTTATATTTTCATTGTTGAGGTGATGATACAACAGGAATGATCCATGGAGTAATGCTTCGAACCAACGAGGACGTGAGTTATGTGTGTATGCGAGCTTCTCCATGAAAAATAAAAATAAACGCCAACTCCCAGCCTGATAAAATACCAAAACAGAACTCGTGATAAATATCAGCGCAAAGGTGCAATGTCGTCATGTCTCATGCCCCGCTCTGGCCAGCTTGGCGGTATTGCTCAAAGGCTCCAAGGGAACCATCGTTACCGGTACTCTCCATGTCATCTTCCTCTCGAAGGCGTCGTTCGACCTCCAAACGGCCGTCCTTGCCCCAGTAGCATGCCTTCTCGGTGCCTTTGACGCAGGCCTCGGTGATAACAACGTAATGGGTCGGGGCTTCAAATATAGGCTCCGCGAGGACGCGCTCCATTTCCATCTTGAGCCCCCTGGCCCCGGTCTCGTTCTTCGCGGCGCGCTCTGCAATGGCGTAGAGCGCCCGCCGGGTGAAGTATAGTCTGCTTGGATACGTCTCGAACAAGGCGGTATACTGCGCCACTAGGCTATTGCGCGGCTCAGTAAGAATACGGAGCAGCTCGTTGAGCGAAAGAGGGGTAAGAGCGCATATGTTGTGCACGCGCCCAATGAGCTCCGGGATGAATCCAAAAGACTGCAAGTCCGCCGGCATCGTGAGATCCAGGGGGGTGAAGCCGCTGACGCCAGGCTCGGTCGAGGACGGCTGGTGCGGAAGATGAGCGTACATCTCGCGCGGGAGAGAGGACCGACCCGAGGGCTTGGACCCGAACCCGATAGAGGGCTTGGCTAGTCGTCTAAGTACAACCTTGTCAAGACCCACGAATGCGCCGCAAAAGACAAAGAGTATGTTGCTGGTGTCAACCGTGTACTGATCAACCTTGGACGACAGGGGCGGAGACTGCTGTGAAGACGACGAGCCGGCGCCGTAATTGCTGGTGATGGGACTGGCAGACCGCGACGACTTGTTGTCCTTGACGTTAACTGTGACTTTGGTCCCTTCCACGAGCTTCAGGAGAGCCTGCTGAACACCCTCGCCCCCCACATCTCTGCCATTAAGAGTTTCTCTCCTCGCAAGCTTGTCGAACTCGTCCAGGACAACTATGCCATGCTCGGTTGCCTTGATATCGTAGTTGGCCTCGATCAGCAGTCTTTCAATGCACGCCTCAACATCTTGCCCGATGTAGCCAGCTTGAGTGAAGGCATTGCAGTCGCTGATTGTGAAGGGGATATTCAGCTGCTTGCCAAGTGTTCTGTGATAATAATGCGAAAAACCACGGTGAGCGACAGTGAATGCGATTCAAGCCTGTTGACACAGGCAGCACGGCGGATGAGGGGTGGCGACGACAGTAAAGCTTACTCGACGATATATGTTTTCCCAACTCCTGTAGGGCCCATCAAAAGCAGGTTGCTTTTGTCTATCTTCACGTGTTGTAGTACGGTATGCTCGTCGGGTAGCAACAGGTGCTCTGTTATGACAGACGGGTCGTAGTGAAGCCCCTGAACTGACTCTCGATGACCCGGGAACTCGTCTTCACGGAAGACGTCATCAGTATACCGCCAATGAGCATATCCGGAGGAGTGCCGACCTTCAAGTGGGTGGGCGTCTCGGCGCCGGTCGTACATGTCACGGTCGCGTATGTATTTTTGGCGTGCCTGCCTCTCGTGCGATAGCCTCTCCGACTCCTCGATCTGCTGGCGTCGGCGGAGACCTTGATAGTGGTTGAAGACGACGGAGCAGATGGTCTTCTTGGCGCGATCCTGTCCCACGACGAAGTCGTCAACGCGCCGCTTCAGGTCGCGGGGGTAGACCTGGGGCACGCCAAAAGAGGTCTTGCTGAACATGGGCCCGCGGCTCGAGTCTTCGGATGGGTCATAGCTGCTCGTGAAGCCCGAGTTGAAGTCGTGACTTGTCCTGTTGGTGGATTGCACGGGGGCCGATGCGGACAGTGCCCGGCAATGTTGACATGCGTCAGCGCGCGGGGCGAACGCTCGCCAGCGCAAGCTCGTGGATATCCTCTGGGCCAGTTGGCAGGGCCTCGCAAGAGCCGACATGGTCTACATTGACGGGCCTCGCATGCTGACTCTGGAAGCCCGGAGCGGTGTAGCGGGCGGAATGATCGCTTGCCGCAGCGTGGTGTCGGTCCGGCCTTTGGTGGGCAGACTCGGTATAGGTGTCTACGTGTCTAGGTAGGTAGGTCCCCTGCTGCCGTCAGCGACAGACAGCGACGACCAGGTCCGGGCAGAGAACAAATAGGGCAAGTCGGAGGGAGGTTGAGTATGGGGATTCCTGTCGACACTGCGAGATAGAGAAACGTAGGGAATGCGGATTTATCGCCCGCGCTAGACAGGACGCGACGTCTTGGTTCGCCCATGCTTGGGGTGTAGCCACAGGAACGCGACATGTGGCCGTGGCTGATGTCTGTCCGATCTCGCAGCTGGGCCCTGGATTAGGTGATCTGATCCCAGTAAGCAGCTGGGCCTGGTCCCAGTGCGGGGTAATCAGCAGCTGGAGCTAGGAGAAGGCCTGCCTGCCAGCCACCAGCTACATATGTAAATAGGTACCTCCTACCCACCTATGTGTATATGCATGCAGTAAGTACATATTTACCTATGTATGTACCAAGGTGTGACGCTGGGCCACTGCGAGCCGCCAGTTGCGTGGTTTCAAGCCCATGTCGATTTGCTAGTACGGGCAGGGTCGGCTCGTGATGATTGGAAAGGGAGGGTCTGCTCGCTCCATGGATAGGACCCTTCGGGACCTTTTTCTGTAAAGCATCCGGGCAGCCAATGTCACCCCAGGGAATGAGAACGCGGGGTCTCATGGACGGCGGGAACGCATCAAAGTCCCTTTTTTTACCCTTGAATTTGCGCGATATGCACGCACCGTACCAGGTCCGCAACATGAGGCCANTTTTTTTTTTTTTTTTTTTTTTTTTTTTTTTTTTTTTTTTTTTTTTTTTTTTTTTTTTTTTTTTTTTTTTTTTTTTTTTTTTTTTTTTTTTTTTTTTTTTTTTTTTTTTTTTTTTTTTGCAATTCCATGGGGTTTAATGAAGCCTACACACGGCAACGGAGATGACTAGATTTCACCCCACATTGCCCGAGCAGCTTCAAAATACGCATACCAAATACCCCTCTGCTGCTACTTGTAAGCAGTGATTAGTCGGACTATAACTGGTGTGCTGCAGTTGCCCGTATGAGAGGGATCGGACAAGCAAGCATATACAGAATTCAAGGAACGGAAGAGATTGCTCTTCCTGGGCCAGATATAGCCTGGGCAGAACAATAGAGCGCAAGTGCTCAGTGACTTGGGTGGGCGAAGGATCAGTGAACAGGATTCGGGAGATGAACAAGAAAGAGGAGAAGAAAAGAAAAGAGGGAAAAAAAGCGGTCGATATCTTTGGGGCGACAAAATTTTCATCCGACTGCCCTTGTCATTCATGCGTGATAGGTCTGAGGGGAGGATAGGATGATTACTGGTCGAGATGAGCCGCTAGCGCCAGAGGGAGGTTCTCGTTGGGCGCTTTCGATTTCGATTTCGTTGAGGCCCTGGAGCCGGGGCTGCCCGCGGGTGGATATCGATATCAGTGTCCACTGTTACACAACTGTCGCCCGCATGTCCCCACCCACTACCACCGTGGGTCAATTGCTGAGTGGCTGCATTCTGGTACTTGACGGGCAGTGCCCGAGGGTGTTCCTACAGGGACCATCACCCCGCCTGCGAACCCTGCAACAGCGCCGGAGATCAAGAGCTCTCAGCGCTCGCGTCCTTGATATCGAATTAACCCCACCGACAAAACACGCCCCCACGACGTCATCGCGCCCAAGCTCTGGAGCAGCTCTGTTACTACAGGCCTACAGGCACTGCATCTTTGGGCCGCAGAAGCAAAGCATCGGCGCGTCGAGGTATAATTTTTCTCGTCCCATCGGCTTCTCGCAGGCCTCTCAACTCTTCCCAATTGTTCTGCCCTGTCGTCTGATCCGCCCATTCTGCCTGAACAGCTCCCCGCCCCCCAGGCCCCGACGACGAGAGCTTTGATCTCGACTGTTTTCGTTTGCCACTACCGCCATCCGCAATGGCGTCTGAACAGTCTGCCAACGGCACTGCTGCCGAGCCCCTCGGTGAGTCGCCGGGAAATCGTCTACACTAGCCGCCGGAGAATCGCAGGCAGTGCTTTGCTGCGCACACGCCGGCGGCGCGTTTTTACTGCAATGCGTCTAATATCACGGCATGAATTCGACGCTAACTTCTGCACCTCCCTCGTGACAAAGGCGCCGTCAAGCTTGACCCATGGCTTTCCCCCTTCCAGGGTGTGCTGGAGAGACGGCACAACAAGTCCAAGGAATGGGTCAAGCAGATTGAGAAGAGCGAGGGGTCCATGGACAAGTTCACCAAGGTGAGGCGACGGTTTTTGTCTCTCCAAACGTACAGTTTTATCCGAGCCAGTTTTCTGACATGATCTCGGCCGTCTTCGTTCCAAAAGGGGACAGAACTCTTCGGACTGAACGTGCGCGATGACAATTCCATCGTCTATCGCGAGTGGGCGCCCAACGCCACTGGCGCCTCTGTCGTGGGCGACTTCAGTAAGAATTGCCATATGTGCCGCTATGATTTTCCACTCGAGCTAGACTCCCTACCATCGTTAAATAGCTGACACCTTGGCATGTGCCAGACGACTGGAATCGCCAGTCACACCCCATGAAGAAGAATGACTTTGGCGTCTTCGAGATAGTCGTTCCACCTAATGCTGATGGCCAGCCTGCCATCCCCCACAACTCCAAGATCAAGGTACATACCACGCTTTTGACTAATAATTTTTACTTTTTCTATCATCGTCTTCTTTGCACACCTAGAGCCTTTCTAGATCGGCCTACGAAACCAGTCTGGCTCCTGTACAGATCATGACCGTCGCCTAACTTCTCGCTCCACCAGATTTCGCTCTCGCTCCCCGACGGCCAAACAGTCGACCGGCTGCCGGCATGGATTAAGTACGTCACGCAGGACCTGTCTGTGTCTCCGGCCTATGACGCCAGGTTCTGGAACCCCCCAGCTTCGGAGAAATATGTCTTCAAGCACAGTCGGCCCAAGAGGCCTGAGAGCCTACGGGTTTACGAGGCTCATGTTGGGATATCGTCCCCCGAGTTGAGAGTCGCTACATACAAGGAGTTCACCAAGAACATGCTCCCTCGCATCAAGGCCCTGGGGTACAATGTCATCCAGCTCATGGCCATAATGGAGCATGCCTACTACGCCAGCTTTGGCTACCAGATCAACAACTTCTTTGCCGCCAGCAGTCGCTATGGCCCTCCGGAGGACCTGAAGGAGCTGGTTGACACTGCTCACAGCATGGGTCTTGTGGTGCTGCTCGATGTCGTCCACAGCCACGCCTCCAAGAACGTCCTGGACGGCATTAATGAGTTCGACGGCACCGATCATCAATACTTTCACGGGGGCGGTAAGGGCAGGCATGACCTGTGGGATAGCCGGCTGTTCAACTACGGCAGCCACGAAGTCCTGAGGTTCCTGCTCAGCAACCTCAGATTCTGGATGGATGAGTACCAATTCGACGGGTTCCGTTTCGACGGCGTCACTAGCATGCTGTACATCCACCACGGCATTGGCAGGTAAGGGCTTCAACTTCACAATATCAATCGCCGTTGTGCCGAATCGGCGGAGACAACCTAGTATCGATCACTAACACGATTGACCAGCGGCTTTTCCGGGGGGTACCATGAGTACTTCGGCGCCGAGGTCGACGAGGAGGCCCTGGTCTACCTCATGCTGGCCAACAAGATGTTGCACGATCTCTATCCCGAGGTCATTACAATCGCCGAGGATGTGTCAGGTATGCCGGCACTCTGCCTGCCTGACGCAGATGGCGGGGTGGGATTCGACTACCGTCTTGCCATGGCCATCCCAGACATGTGGATCAAAATTCTCAAGGAGCAGAAGGACGAAGACTGGGAAATTGGCAACATCTGCTGGACCTTAACGAACCGGCGCCATGGCGAGAAGACGATTGCTTATTGCGAGAGTCATGACCAGGCGTAAGTGTTTGCGTCCGCTTGCTTCTTTCGCTTTCTCTATTGTCCGCTTCATGGCCAGCCGCTAATTATCCGGGTTCACTTGGAGCAGCCTTGTCGGGGACAAGACTATCATGATGCATCTTTGCGATGCCGAGATGTACACAAACATGTCTACCCTGACCCCTCTGACGCCGATTATCGACAGGGGAATGTCGCTCCACAAGATGATCCGGCTTCTCACGCACGGGCTTGGAGGTGAAGGATACCTCAACTTCGAAGGCAACGAGTTTGGCCACCCCGAATGGCTGGACTTCCCCCGTGAGGGCAACCAGAACTCGTTCTGGTATGCTAGACGTCAGCTGAACCTGACAGAAGACGGCCTGCTGAGGTACCACTTCCTCAACGATTTTGATGCGGCCATGAACACTGCCGAAGACAAGTACGGCTGGCTCCATGCCCCCCAGGCCTTTATCTCACTGAAGCATGAGGGAGACAAGGTCATTGTCTTTGAGCGCGGAGGTGTGGTGTTTGCCTTCAACTTCAATTCGACTCAGAGCTTCGCCGACTACAGGATTGGGATCGAGGAGTCCGGGACGTACAAAATCCTGCTGGACACAGACTCCAAGGCCTTTGGTGGATTCGGCCGCGTCGAAGAGTCTACTCGCTTCTTCACCACGCCCATGGAGTGGAACGGCCGGAAGAACTGGACTCATATCTACCTTCCGAGCCGAACGGCCCTTGTGAGTGTCTTTCCCACTGGACCAGTCAACGCCCTAGGTTACAAAGGCTAATGCTAACAAAAAACAACATAGGTTCTGGTAAAGGAGTAATCTTTTCCATTCTGGATACTATCTGCACCAAGGCGAGGCAGCGCGTTGGTTGGCAGGATGGTGGGCAATATGGAAGAAGCGAAGGGATGAGTGGTTGGAAGGACTCCGGGTACACGACGGCGGAAAATTCATGGTTCATAGGGAGCAAAAGGAAAAGAAAATGCTGAAAGAGCAGTTTCGGGGACATAAGTACCTAGGTAGGGTCAGCACCGGGCGTGCCTTCCTAAAATTCCATATGCTGAATTTCAGCTGGTATCCTAGGGCAAGGTCGGCAGGGTTTTCACAATTATGTCAATCAGCTCGGTGTTCAGTTGATCTAAAAACAATAACCCATTCTGTGCAAGCTGGAGAGCCGATGATCTTTTAGGACTTTCATATCCTCGTGCTCCTCTCTCGATTCTTATATCACGGTGCTCATCTCTCGATTCTTATTTCACGCAAGAGCAGTTGGTTCGGATAAGATAGCGATTGCAAGCAGCCTACAGCAAAATCCGAAAGCACACAACTAAACGAGGAAGAAGAGAGCGACCCCAAACAACAAAAAGAAACCGAGTACCACAGGCGAAGTTCCCATATATCAGAACTGACATCCCACTCACGCGGATCTCACTAGACGCTCAAGAGGGACGCAACACAGAACAGGTACTCACAAAGCAAGCATTTAATAGCCCAACTTCACAGAAACAAGTCTAACAAAAACATCAGGACCTCATACACCCTCCCCAAACACAAGCGCAGCCGCATCTCCAGAAGAGACAGAGCCGCATCTCCAGAACAGACAAAGCCGCATCTCCAGAACAGACAGAGCCGCGTCTCCAGAACAGACAGAGTCGCGTCTCTAAAAGGAATACGTTAGCATTCTAAGAGATACGAGCCAATACCAACAACTAATATGTCTGGTCCAATGCCGTTCCCGGAGGCCTCCATGAAGATGAAAATCTTTATGATGAAAGAGCTCCCGGCCGATCCTAGGCAGCGGGATGCGATTATGAAATGGCAGGCTGGAACAGGCTCTCTCAGCCAAGAGGACCTGCGGAAAATGGGAGAATACCTCAGGCAGTTCTGGAACAAAGCCAGCCAGGCTCTACAGGGCAGCAAAAAAGACACCGACAAATGGAGAGACGGATTCGTTATGGGAGCGCAACAAGTCGATTGGAATGCTCCCGGCGCACCGTACGGACGAGCGGCAATGATGCAGCATCTCGACACGCTTTTATCCAAATTGGGACCAAACGACCGACTTGGCTTGGGAGCGAAGGCATTGATGATCAAAATGATGGTCGAGAGTATGGAACTAGCCATTGAATCGGAGGCCGAACATGACATGCTTCTGTGCGATGATATTAAACCAGACACATGGATCGAGGAGCAGCTCGACTACAACCTGCTGCGTATCGGACAGTCCGCGACTGGAAGAACGACAATGCAAATCGAAGAGATGCTCGAAGAGCTAATCACACAGGAAGTTCGAGCTCAACATGGAGAGACGGACGCCTCAGAGCCAGTTTCCGGAGTTCGCACGTCCGCTGACGAGCGTGTCGACAAGAGCGGCAAAGAGGAAGAGTCCGACAATGACTCCGACAATGACTCTGATGAAGAGTCTAATCAAGATTCTAACGAAGATGCCAACAAAGGTTCTGATGAAAAGTCCGACGAAGAGGCCGACGAAGAGGCCGATAAAGAGGCCAATGGAGACCCGGACTCGGACGATAAGGGCAATGAGAAGTATGCTGGACTACCAGACATGGCAGATCCGACAGCAGAGCAAATTGCAACGTTCAGAAAAGCAACCAAGAATGAGCTGGAAAAAATCAAAATCGGAAAGGGCAGATGTTTGGCTCTCGGGGACCAAGACATCCAAGCCTTGGCGAGAGTGGCATTCCATTATATGGCAACAGACAGGACTAATTGGGGAGTGCTGGTCGAAGAATACAGGTATACCGGCCGTCCCGGTATGAAGCTCCACAAAGACTGGGTTGGTCTTCTGAACCGGGCCGACGGGTCTGAGCACAAGGCACTATTCGAAAAGGCCGACGAGGAGGGGACGGAGAGGCCAGAAGCAGTGGCAAAGTCTAAGGAGACCGATCCAAACATTGTCCCAACAAGGCAGTGGATCGGATGGGTCGACATAATGGCTAAGACCTTGCTGGCGAAAGCAGGAACTAAGAAAGAAGAACAACTCGAATTGTGGGAGAGACTGTATTCGATCGGGTTTGAGGGAGTGCTCGAACAGACCCCTTCGACACAGGATTTCGAGCATCACTGGGGTCCAGAAATTGCGGATTGGATCGTTGGGAACCTCCTCTGGGACGAGGTGCAAGATCCAGCCGGGAAGGATATGAGGATGGGGAGCCAGCTGGAGCCTCCAACAAAGGCGCCGCCGGGCAAGAGGCTCAACAAAGGCTCAAGCGCAAAGAAGCGCCAGACGTCCAAGGCTGCCACCTCGAAGAAGCGACCAATTCCCACCGTCAGAGCCGGCACATCTAAAACACCCATGGTAAAGAAGCAAAAAAAGGAGGAGAGTGCAAGAAAGGGAGATGGCGAGAAGGAGAAGGAAAAGGAGAAGGAGAAGGAGAAGGAGGATGGTGAGGAAGAGGAAGAGGAGCACAAGAAGGACAAGAAGAACAAGAAGAACAAGAAGGACAAGAAGAACAAGAAGAACAAGAAGGACAAGAAGGATGACACTAGAAATATGGACCAACAGCCTTTGCGGCCCCCTTAGAAACCGACGGACCAACGGCCTACCTGAGCTCCTGCGGCGCCAGCAAACCAGCAGCTTTTCGGGCCTCTTCAAAAACCGACGGACCAGCAGTTTTTCGAACCTCTTCAGAAACCGACGGACCAGCAGCTTTTCGGGCCTCCTCAGAGACCGATGGACCAGCAGCCCCCCAATATTCCCGAAAATGGAAGGACCTGCAGCCTTTCGGGCCTCCTCAAAAACCGACGGACCAGCAGGGCATCTTCCCCAGCCTTCAAAGCTCTGATAAGACGGAGGCTCTGAGGAGACAGATCCAGGAATTGCGTGACCTGACGTTGAATGCAGAGGCTGACAAGCAGCGTACCTTGGCCGGCCCAACACAGTCTTTCGGAAGAAAAACCGCCAAGGAAGAAGTGGGCGGAGAGGCGGCTGAGGAGACCACCTTGGACGCCGAGGAGCGGACTGGCATACAGGCAAGGAAGAGGGCCGCGCGGGATAAGCCGGCTGAGAGCAACAAGAAGTCGAAGGTTGCCAACGAAGACGGCATTTCGACGAGGGCCCTGGTGAGCGATCTCAGCTCCGCCCTGGAAAAGCATGCGGCGGATGAGGCAAAGAAGAAGTGGTCCATCTTTAAAGAGGGGATGGCGTACCTGGAGAAGAATATTGAGTCCGAGGTTCAAAAGGGCATTGCGGACCTGGAGAAGAAGATGGCTTCCCTGGATCAAGAGGGCAAGGCGGAGAGAATGAAGATTGTGGCGGACGTTCAAGCACGGCATCAGCAATATGCAGCAAGCAGTGAAGGGATGGCGGATACCCTTAGCCGATGGGAATCGGTAGGGAGGGATCTCTTGGAGGACTTGGAAGCGTTGAGGAGCTCCGTTCCCGAATGGAAGCGGTAAAGAGGAAGCTCAGGGAGGAGTCGGGGGCGTTGAGGGAACCCGATGAGCGCAGCTATGCTAAGCTCTAGGCGGCATTTTTTGCTGCCCATGTCGGGAAGTGAGAGAGGGACTTTACGTGGTGAGGCGGCGTGTCCGTAGCCCAATGGTCAAGTTGCAGTCTCATAATTTCGCATAGGAGCGCAAGGTAGATTTCGTCTAGTCACAATAACAATGGTGCACCAGGCATACCATAAGTGAAATTTTGGGTTGAATTCGTTGGTACACAGCTCACAACTAGAACTAAACTGAGTCAAAAACCTTCCTCGAGACTCCGACCTGGGTCATGGCTAGACATCGGTCCTCTCCCCCAGCTTCCAAGCTAGCCATCCACCAAATTTTGTCCGATAAGATGATGAACTCCAACTGTTTAGGCATTCTTCTCAAGCTCGGCCAGGATCTTCTCGCCCTTCGCCCGAGCCGACGCGAAGTCGCCAACCATGTAAAAAGCTCCCTCGGGAAGGTCATCGCCCTCGCCATTGAGAATGGCCTTGAAAGAAGCGATGGTGTCCTTGAGGTCGACGAGCTTGCCCTCAAAACCCGTGAAGACTTGGGCAACCGTGAAGGGCTGGCTCAAGAAACGCTGAATCTTGCGGGCACGTTCTACAACCAGCTTATCCCTCTCTGACAATTCATCCATACCCAGGATGGCAATGATGTCCTGCAGCGACTTGTACTCTTGGAGAATCTGCTGGACGCGGGTGGCAGTGTCGTAGTGGTCCTGGCCGACGATGCGGGGGTCCAGCATACGCGACTTGGAGTCGAGAGGGTCGACGGCAGGGTAGATGCCAAGTTCCGAGATACCACGGGACAGCACCGTGGTGGCGTCCAGATGAGCGAAAGTGGTGGCGGGGGCAGGGTCAGTCAGATCGTCAGCGGGGACGTAGACGGCCTGAACAGAGGTAATGGAGCCCTGCTTGGTCGTGGTAATGCGCTCCTGCATACCACCCATGTCGACGGCGAGGGTGGGCTGGTATCCGACAGCAGAGGGGATACGGCCGAGCAGAGCCGACACCTCAGATCCTGCCTGGGTGAATCGGAAAATGTTGTCGATAAAGAGCAGCACTATGTGGTCCAACACTGTCAGCTCTCTGTCCGCTTTGTGTAGGATTCTGAGAAGAAACGTACCGTCTTGTCCTTCACTCCGAAAACATTCGGCTATAGTCAGGCTTTAAAATGGTACATGATGTTAGTAGAGCCACCATGGCGAAATGGGATGTATAATATGAAGAGGTCCAAAAGATACGACGCTGAACATGACGAAACGTGATGGGTGTTGCAAACAAAAATTCACTCCATGATCCCGGAAGATAAGGGAAAGAAAAAGTCAAGTCCGAGCAAAAAAGGACAAGACGCAAGGGAACAAATAGAAAATAGGAACAAAAATGAAACAAATGACACCAAACTGGGTGGGAGGAGCGCGTGGTGACTCCTCGGCGGACAGGACAAAAACAAGATTAGGAAGCGGATTGGGAAGACCGGAGCACCTTCTTGTGGGCGTTGGTCTCCTCATGTCTCCGCAAACTATTGTCGCTGGTGTAGGCCTTGTTGCAAACAACGCAAAAATGCTTCTTATCCAGCTTGGCCTGGCGTTGGGTCTCTCTGTTGAGGATACTGCTGGGGTATTCCCGACGCCGAGGGACACCGGCGAGGCGATCAGCGTGAAACTGGGTGTTGGTATGTTTGTTTAGAGCGAACGGGGACTGAAACGACATGTCGCATATGGCACAATGGTGTCGTTTGGCGGCGATAGCTCGATTGCTGGTCCTCGTAGATGTAGCTCGGTGGCGGGCGGGGTCCTTGAGGTAGTGATCTCGCTTGGATTCCCTCTGCTTCATGAATCCCTCTGGATCCTCTGCTCGTTTCTTGGCTCTGTGTCTCTGACAGATAAGGAGAGCTCTCTCTCGAGTCCTTGCCCGCCTGGCACTGACAAGTTCTGTCACTTGGTCTGGTGACAGATGGATGATCTCCTGACCGCGGATAGCCTCTGTCAGTGGAAGATGGGTGCAGACAGGCCTCCAGATGACAGACGCGGCCGGCCAGAGCATGATGGGATCGAGGGACTTGGCGATCTTCCGAGGGAGGACAGCGTGAAAGACGATAGTAAAATAGGTTTCCAAAAGCAGGATCCGAGCTCTAACCGATGGGATGAATCCATCGGCGGGACGAGCGGTCCAGCAGATCATTCCACGGTTGAAAATGTCATAGCCAGAATCCAGGGCCTGCGTCAGCAGCTTGGGCTTCTTAGACAGTCTCTGTCATAGTGGGAGAGCCTGCCAGCGATGCTATCGACTGTGGCTGTCCCGGATCCGATGTATAGTTTTGGGGATGAACCCTCGCGAGCCAGGAGCAGGGCATACACACCCCACAAAACCCCATCCGACGGGCCTGGGTGAGGGAGCGTCTCGAAAAAGTCAGGTCGAGGAGGAGCAGAGGATGCTAAGACTTTCGCCAAATTGGGAGCAAAGGAGAGAGGGGAACAGGCAGCGATGCCATCGTATATCCCTCTGTCCGCAAAAAATGTGGTGAAGACCGGATTGGTGCCCGGAGGTACGACATCTGAGCGGAGGAGACAGTATGTACTGTTGTCGATCACACGCTCAAGCTCCAGGTCGTCGGGACCTATCTGGGACTCTGTATCCAGGTCACCGAAGCCCATCTGGGTGTCCGAGTCCAGATCGTCGAAGCTCATTTGGGACTCTGTGTCCAGGGTTTCGAAACCCATCTGGGGTTTAGGATCCATGGTAGCGTATTAAGTGGATGGAATAACACCCAGCCGAAAAGCGAGGCCGAAAGGGACACCCGGCCGAAAAGCGAAGCCGAAAGGGATACCCAGCCGAAAAGCGAGGCTGAAAGGGACACCCGGCCGAAAAGCGAAGCCGAAAGGGATACCCGGCCGAAAAGCGAGGCCGAAAGGGACACCCGGCCGAAAAGCGAAGCCGAAAGGGATACCCAGCCCAAGGGTGAAGCAAAGGGACACCCAGCCCAAGAGTGAAGCAGATGGAGGGATGATGAAAAGAGGGAGAAAATATGGACAAAAGAGAAACGACCAAAAATATATATAGACGGGAAAAATTGAAAAGGACAACAGGAATGGGGTGAAGGAAAGAGGGCCCAGGCCATGGGGAAAGCACAAAATCCAGGGAAGGATGATCCATGCTGAAGAGACACAACAAAATTTTGGGGAAAGAGACCCCAGGCCATCGTGAAAGTGAAAGGAAGGAGGAAAAACCGACAGTTGCGATGGGACGAATCAAGCAACAGCACAAGATGAAGAACAATTGGAAGGAAAGGGTTAGGTAGAAATGAAGGATTGCAACTTACCCAGTCAGAGCGACACGGGCGCGGGCTCCGGGGGGCTCGTTCATCTGGCCGAAGACAAGGGCGACCTTGGACTCGCCGTCAAGCTGAATGACCGAGGTCTCCTGCATTTCGTGGTACAGATCGTTGCCCTCGCGGGTGCGCTCGCCGACTCCGGTGAAGACCGAGTAACCACCGTGGGCCTTGGCGATGTTGTTGATGAGCTCCTGGATGAAGACAGTCTTTCCGACACCAGCACCACCGAACAGACCAATCTTTCCACCACGGGCATAGGGGGCCAGCAGGTCGACGACCTTGATACCGGTAACCAGAATCTCGGCGGTGGTCGACTGTTCGGTGAACTCGGGGGCATCGGCGTGGATGGGAAGGTGCTTGTCAGACTTGATGGGGCCGCGCTCATCAATCGGATCACCGGTCACGTTCATGATGCGGCCGAGAGTGGCCGCGCCGACGGGGATGGTAATGGGGGCGCCAGTGTCCTTGACCTTGGCACCACGGGTCAGACCCTCAGTACCTGTGCGACGTCAGTACTGATGTCTTGTTTTCTCCTTTACTTCCAGATTAGTGGCGGTTCATATATCAACTAACCGTCCATGGCAATGCAGCGGACGACATTCTCTCCCAGATGTTGCTAGCAGCGCAAAACAATGGATCCAGTTAGCCACCACATCAAGAAAATTTTGCCGTGAAGCCCCTGGAGCTTTGCTCATATGGCTGTACTTACAGCGACCTCAAGGACAAGCTTCTGGTTGTTGTTAGTTGTCTCCAGGGCGTTCAGGATGGCCGGGAGCTTGTCGGTGTCGAACTTGACTGGATTAAGAGACCTCGGTTAGCTCAGCTTGTGCAATGCCGAGACCACCGTCGGCGGGTGAGGCACCAAATCCTCGCGCAACCCCGAGGCTGGCAGCGCAGGCACTAGAGCGGGCTTTTTCGCTAACCATCGACGACGGCACCAATGACCTGAGACGGGTTGGATCATGTTAGCTTCCGAAGGGCTCGCTCAAAAAAAAAGGCAGTGAGGGGGTTTCCAGAGGCGCCGCAGGTCGTTCGGGATTCGGAGCTGGCTCTCACCTGGTAGATCTTGCCATCAGTGACACCAGCAGTGCTGGCAAACCTAGAGCCAAAGGTGTATTTAGGGACCCTTAGGCTAGCAGGGCGGAAGGCACTGCGCGAAACCGCCGGGCGAGCCGCCCTGGCGAGGGACGAAATGCCGCTGTATTATGGCGAGGCCAAGAGGCTTTCTGTTAGCTCAATTGAGCGCAATTGGAGTTTCTGGACATCACAAACCCATCCACCAGGCTGCTACTAACCTCTTGAACATCTTTTCAGATGGTTAAGAACGACGGGGGATGGGAGTGGAGAGGTGGTGGTGATGGGTTTGTTCGTGAGAACTTTCGAGTTCCCGGGCAAAAGCTTGCGAGGTTTTGCGGAGTCCACCTGCTCTGTAAGAAGCTGCGGGCGCTTTGATGCCTGGGGCAGCAACAAAACAAGCCCCGTCCATTGCCTCTTGTGTGCAAAGCGCCTGAATAGGCCCAACCACGTCAACACGACTTTTCCCGAAAAGTGGACCCCGCGAAAGCTCCGTTTTTCCGAGTCGAGCAATTCAGGCTTGTGTTCTCCATGTTTTGCTAGCTACCGATGTTTTCCAAAATGCCCGGATTTCCCCCGCCCTTAAGAGGCCTTGGGACCTGTCGGACGCCACCGCCCGTCACCGCGCCACATGCATGTATTGCGCGCCACAGCACGCCTTTGCTGTGTAGATTGGCCTCCACGAGAAGCCGTCACCAAGACGGATCATCGCATAATTTATCCGCAGGCGTGCCTCCGTTACTGTTGTGACCATGTCAGATGGTAGCAACTCTTGCTTTTATGACCCAGATTCTTTTTCCGCGATCAAATCGCTATCTCGGATGAGAGTCGGGGAGATATAGGGACGCATGCTGGTCGTCGACATCCTAGGCAACTAGTGATCCTACCGGCCCCCCAGCTTGACGCCGTTAGTGGCGGTTGCTGTCGGCCGCCCTGCCGAACTACCTATGTAGTTCTGTGGGCAACAATTGGCCCTTACGCGCTAGCCGTAACTGTCGCCGTGGCATCTGCTGGAGGCTCCGCCTCTATCATATTTTGGGTACCCATCTCTCTGGCTGTGTTGATATCTGTCAGGGTATCCATCTCGGTCCCGGCTTTGCCTATATGCTTTGTCAGCTTTCTCGTCCTAGCAGATCTCTTCGGTACGGGGGGTAGTAACTACGACTCCCAGCAGTGGCAGCGCTAGCAGGGGCTTGAGCTTCCTGGGATATGTGTCCATTTTCCCCGCGGCCGATATCCGCCGACTGGCGACCTCATATTACTTTCAGCTCGTGTGTGGTAGCAACCCCCTCTATGTACTGTGAAGACTATATAGTGGATATGCTCAGTGGGCTTTGCAAACGATCTATTGCAGCTGTGTGTAAGTCACATAATAATCCTCGAACAGGAGCCTATGGACACGCAAAAGCTCCACCCAAGATGCCGAAACCGGAGACACCGACGCCTTGGAGGATAACTAGGTTTTTGACGAGGAGTACTAGGAAGGCGGAGCCCGCAAGGTAGCCAGTCTAGCTAAGGAAGGCATTGTTAGACGCAGGCATATGATAGTGCCAGTGGTCGCCGACTACGGGTGTACACGAGTCTGCTTCGACAGCGGAGCCAGTGGCACAATGACGGACAAAGACTGGCTTAAAAAAGGCACTTTCTGAGGAAAATGACCAGCGACAGGGCGATAAGAACACTGAGATGGATCGCGAGTAGGTGCTGAACTGAACTAGGTATCAGAGCTTTGACATAGGATGCAGGCTCTCTAGGAAACAGAATAGAAAGTTCTCGCCACAAAGAGCAGGAATCTTTACAGTCACGGAACGGGTGCATACCCTGGCATACAAGCTTGATTTCCCTCACGAAGGATTAACCCGTAGTACTAGTGTTGTAATTGCTAGAGGCACCGGCGACAGACTCAATACATGTATGACACCACCGAGACTAATAAAAGGCGAAGGCGATACTGAGAAGTGGCAGCTATACAAATCGAAGGAAAGCATTAACAGAGCTTATCACCCAGGAACTCATCGAGGCAACGACAAAGCGAGTACGTACAGGCGCTCTGTATTACTACGCGCCGACGTTGCCGCAGCCATCAAGGCGGCGGCCTTACGCGCCGGCAAGCCCGCAGGCATCTTGGTGGCCTTCCGCTTGGGAGGCATCAGCACGTCAATAGGTGCGCGCGAGCGCATGACCTGGGCAAAGCTAGAAAGCGAGGCTAGCGGGCGCCGAAGGACAGCTGCGTTACCGTAGGGAACGGCGGGAGCTTGTAGGGACTAGGCGCGCACGAGGGAGGGCGAGCGAGCAGGGCCGATAGCGATACTGTTATTGTTATTATTATTGCCATCATTGTTTTTGTACATGCAGGAATCGAAGGAACCAAAAAGAAATACTATTTAAAAGTTAAAAGAGTAGGACATAAACAGTGGGCGGCAGGGTAGAAAAACGGCACTGGTACGGAAAGCGCGTTATCGCCAGCCAGATCCGGAAGGCACGATCGACGCCGGATCCGGAAAACGCAACACTTGCCCCAGAAATAGCGCCGACCGTTCGTAAAAAACCCGACCGACCCTGCCGCAGCTACGTATCAACCCGACTGTTATAGGGTAGCCTATGGGTGGTTACTCGTGGGTATCCAAAGGGTGAGATTCTGGAAGCCAAGGAGGAAGGCTATCTAGGATCGCGCTGGGATCTCGGAGGGCGACATATACCCTCCTCGGTGGAACCTCAACTCAGGGGCCAACCCCTGAGCCTTGGTTCCGTGCTGGAGGCACGGAACCACCACACCGATTCCTTTTTCTCTGTTTGCTACGATTTGAAGTACGGTGGTAAGACCGTACCAGCTAACAATAAAAGCAAACGTAGCGGTCCCGTAGGGATATCGAAGGGGCTTTTTTACCCGGGTTTATTAAAATACGGTTTTTTCTCTATAGTAAAACAGCATAGCAGAAATTATCCATGGCTTGTAAACGTCGAATGGGGTAAATAAATATATATCTAAAAACTCAACGGGAGGACACCTTAGGTAAAGCCCCGTTAGAGGCAAGGCAGCGTACAGTTGGGAAAAATTGGCCGATAACACAGCAGATCCGCCAACCGAAAATAGCAGACAGATAGGTCGCCTATCACGAGGTACGATGAAGGCGACCACGGAGACTACGAATCCATTGGTTGGGGCACAACTATAACAACTAAAGAGTGTGGCGCGACCAGAAAAGCAAAAGAGGTAGTCACTGAGACCCAGGCAGCATAGGTACTCCTTTGCCAATAAGGAATGGATGGACATCGAAAAAGACCAGATAAAGTGGACAGCTGGAGTGCCTCTTAAGGAGTACAAACACAAGGTAGCTAACCCTTGCCAGTCCCTCTTGCATTTGAGGAAAGAATTAGCCAGCTCGGTTAGAAGGTCAAGGAACTGTGGGCGAACTCGCAAACACAGCTGGAGTACTGCACTTCGGTGGTGGGCGAGAACACGGAATTACCAAAGCCACCTGCTCTCCAGCCGATTGAGCCGGTACTTCCGTCAAACCCGGCAGATGATAGGGGCCCCCAGTCCTCAAGAAGAGAAAAAAGGATATTGCTATCCAGTAGGCCGAGACTTGCACAGTGGTGCGCCAGTGGGGCACTGTTATAGACCTACTGGAAGTCTCGGAAGACGATTTGCATCCTGACAGTCGCAGTGGCATTGTGAGTTCTTGATAATGGTGAATCTATGTTGGACTGTTTTCGAGAGACCACCGGGGTCTAGGTCGAACGGAATATAGGAGACAAGAGCACGCTTTACAAGGCCAGGAAGAGAAAAGGGCTTATGAGGAGATTTGACCGGGAACTTAAGAGAGATGGACTATCATTCGAGAGAAGTATGACTGGTGGAAGAGGTTGCATGCGGCAGCTTTTCACGCTTTTGTGCGCCAACACTCGCCAGAGACCGAGAAGGCTCTGCAGGAGAGGCCTGAGGCTTCAAAGGTCGTGACCCGGGGTCCTGACCCCCTCAGAGGGGGACTTCTGTAACCTCCAGTATGGACTTTATAGGCCTCTTATCCATCCTTGTCGGGCTTACGTTCGCATTCTAGGGAGGATAGATCTCTGTGGGTCTGGGGATTCCCTTGGAGAGATAGACCATACCAATTTTACCACTCTCGTTTTGTGTGGGCTTTGTCGTTGAGCTGGCGATTGGTCGGATCGCCGATTTCAGGGATCAAACCATAGGGCGAAGGCAGTTGAGCAGTGGGAATCCATTTTCACTCAAGTGCATTTGCCTCTCCCCTCTCCCGCTTCGTGAGCTTTGGGGCTGATGCAACGAATCAAGAAACCTGCCCGTCCGTCATTTTGCATCGCTAACGTCCTCCGCTGGGTTCCTGCAGCCGAGGTTGGACCTGTCAATGGAGCATCGTCGAACATCGATTTTGGCTTTCACCTGCCTTACCCAAAAGACCCACAGAACCTCGCAGAAGAACCGGGGTATAGGCGCTAGTCCATATATGGAACATGCGCCCACTGGCTCGGCTTCCAAGCTGCTAAGCCGATAATTTTTTTTCTATCACCGAATTGGAAATCGAGAAGCTTCATCGCCGTTGCTCCAGCCAGCAATTTTTTTTTAAACCCTCCGCTCTCCCGCCTGCATTCTCCTCTTCCTTCCCCAATCTCTGTGAACACACGATACCAGCACCCCATTCTTGCTGTGCCTTTTTTGCGGCTCTCTTGTTTGTCTATTTCTTTAGTTTTACACGTCCCTTAATACACACAATGCAGAGGGCACTGAGCAGCAGGACGCGGGCCTCGGTCCTGTCGTCGGCGGCAAAATACCGCCACGCTGGTCTCTCGCAGCAGGTTCGGTTTGCGCACAAGGTAAGTCTAGATGCCTGTCTGCCCGGGCAGCGTTTGCTTGCACTGCCACCATAACTAGCTCTCCGATCCTCTGGGCACTGCTGACCCTCCCCCACCAACGCACAAGGAGCTCAAGTTTGGTGTTGAGGCGCGCGCATCTCTCCTTGCCGGTGTCGATACCCTGGCCAAGGCCGTCTCGACCACTTTGGGCCCCAAGGGCCGGAACGTCCTGATCGAGTCCAGCTATGGCTCCCCCAAGATCACCAAGGGTATGAGCTCCCTGGAACACGCAACCCCACCTTTCTGGATTCCCAGAACCGGCTAACAAAGAACAGACGGCGTTACCGTCGCAAGGGCCATTACCCTGAAGGACAAGTTTGAGAACCTGGGCGCAAAGCTGCTGCAGGACGTCGCCTCCAAGACAAACGAAGTCGCCGGTGATGGCACTACCTCGGCCACCGTCCTTGCCCGCGCTATCTTCTCCGAGACGGTCAAGAACGTTGCTGCCGGCTGTAACCCCATGGACCTGCGCCGCGGTATCCAGGCTGCTGTCGACGCCGTCATCGAGTTCCTTCACCAGCAGAAGCGCGATATTACTAGCGCCGAGGAGGTTGCCCAGGTCGCCACCATCAGCGCCAACGGCGACGTCCACGTCGGCAAGATGATTGCCAACGCCATGGAGAAGGTCGGCAAGGAGGGTGTTATCACTGTCAAGGAGGGCAAGACCATGAATGACGAGCTCGAGGTCACCGAGGGCATGAGGTTCGACCGCGGCTTCGTGTCGCCCTACTTCATCACCGACCCCAAGGCTCAGAAGGTCGAGTTTGAGAAGCCGCTGCTGCTGCTGTCGGAGAAGAAGATCTCGGCCGTCCAGGACATTATCCCTGCCCTCGAGATTTCGACCCAGCTCCGTAGGCCACTGGTCATCATCGCCGAGGACATTGAGGGTGAGGCTCTTGCCGTCTGCATTCTGAACAAGCTCCGTGGCCAGCTCCAGGTTGCCGCCGTCAAGGCCCCCGGCTTCGGCGACAACCGCAAGTCAATCCTAGGCGATATTGCCGTTCTGACCAACGGGACCGTCTTTACCGATGAGCTCGATGTCAAGCTTGAGAAGGCGACGGTCGATCTTCTCGGCTCCACTGGCTCCATCACCATCACCAAGGAGGACACCATTGTGCTCAACGGCGAGGGCAGCAAGGACGCCATTGCCCAGAGGTGCGAGCAAATCCGTGGTGTCATGGCTGACCCCACCACCTCCGAGTACGAGAAGGAGAAGCTACAGGAGCGCCTCGCCAAGCTTTCGGGTGGAGTTGCCGTCATCAAGGTGGGCGGTTCATCCGAGGTCGAGGTGGGCGAGAAGAAGGACCGGTTCGTTGATGCCCTCAACGCCACGCGGGCTGCCGTTGAGGAGGGCATCCTGCCTGGTGGTGGCACTGCACTGCTCAAGGCGGCCAGCCAGGCCCTGGGCAACGTCAAGCCTGCCAATTTTGACCAGCAGCTTGGTGTCAGCATCATCAAGAACGCCATCACAAGGCCTGCAAGGACCATTGTCGAGAACGCTGGTCTCGAGGGCTCCGTCATTGTTGGCAAGCTCATGGATGAGTACGGCTCTGACTTCCGCAAGGGCTACGACGCCGCCAAGGGCGCTTACGTGGACATGATCGAGGCCGGCATCGTCGACCCGCTCAAGGTTGTCCGGACTGGACTTCTTGATGCCAGCGGTGTTGCGTCGCTGCTCGGCACGACTGAGGTTGCCATTGTCGAGGCGCCCGAGGAGAAGGGCCCGGCCATGGGTGGTGGCATGGGCGGCATGGGCGGCATGGGTGGCATGGGCGGTATGATGTAAAGCGCACACGTTTAGTGAACCTGTGCGTCGGATGACTGGCTGCCTTGCCGGTTAACTGACTAACCGCTACACCACCGTCACCACCACCACCACCAGCGGGATGAAGAGCCCGCGTGTTTCCTTGTATCAACAACAACGCCCCTTTTGGGCCGCGGCTACGTAAAGGCATGCATGTATATGGAAGGTAACCCGGTGTTCAGAGTTGACGGATTCTCATTTTCGGCCATTTCCTACATGACTTCATCTCCCCTCTATTTTACGTTTTCACGTCATGTCACGAGCACCTACTTATTATATCCCTCCGCGCCGGCAGGGGCACGGTTCTCTCTGACCGCAGCCTTCAGCTGGCAAATTTGTACCATAGCCATGTAGTGTGGGTTAAAAGAGCGAGAGAGAAAAAACCGGCAGAGAGCAAAAGAGATACCTTGGAGCATTTGCAGATACAGAGAATTTACACTTGATGAGCGGTCGGATGAGTAGTGAACGCTGCTGCCTCTGGGCTGACGCTGCGCATCGATAGATGATGGCAACCGACGCGCGTCCCTACGCGCACGGCAAATGTTTGGAAGCTGCCAGGCAGCGGCCATTAAAGAAAGAAAAAACCGCTTGTAGTTGTCACTGGGCTTGGGTGCGTGGGCTCAATTGCGTCCGTCCGGTGGGTGCTTTGTCGGCGCCAGGGACTTGGCATAGGTTGTTTGTTGCCGCAGCCTGGCGAGCTCAGGCCGTCCGTCTCACAGACAACCTGGGGGTTAGCGGCAGCAACACAACACCCCGCCAAATGGCGCGCACCCTGCCCCACCAAGCAGAGGGCTGGGTGGTCACAGCAGGCAAGCAGCCCAGCCCAATCCAGCTTACCCCCCTTCTCAGCCTCCCTTCCGCCCAATTCCTTTTATCACCCTTCGCTGCATCAGGCCCGGGGAGCAAGTAAAGCACCATACATCCCCAAGACAGAACTCGCACGAGCGACTGCGCCGACCGAATTTTGCGACCGGTACGTGCCTGCCTGCCTGCCTGCTTGCCTACCTAGGCTTGGTGGCTATCTGGGGCCTGTTTGTGTTCTTGGCCAGGCTCCCCATCCCTCCTCCCCCCGCTTGGCCTCAATTTCCAAGTGGCGGCGCTGGGCCCCGCCTCGACCATGGACGGTCGTCGAGCCCATCTCGTGCCCCTATCAGGCTGCGCGCCGCCCTCTGCACGCTGCACACACTCTCTCCACGCACGCCATCTTGCCTGGCAGAGAGGGACTTGGACCACATAAAGACACAACAACCAGTGCTGACCTAAAGCAACCGAACTCCACCCCGCCGTCTAGTCTAGAGTCTGCTGCCATTTTCTTATCAGCAAACTTTCTCTCCCGCGAACCCCAGCGGAAGCCAGCCAACTCCTCTCCACACCTCACCCTCCCAAAACCGCGCACAAACATGGTGAGCTTTGCATCCCTGCCGCCTCGCTCCTTGACGTCCGTTTTCCTTTTTGCTGTCGCCCGAGTGCTAATCAATCCCCCGTCTGCCAGTCTCAATCCGGGTTAGTAGCAGCTCTCGTGACCCCACCTCGGGCCTCTCCCCGTCGCCGACACCGACCATGATGCGTCCCTGCTTCTCCTCCCTGCTGCGAAGCCCACGCCTCGCCATGACCGTATCCACATAGGGACTGTGCCGAGGAGTGTGTGTCGGGCCTGTCTACCTCTGGGAAATCGCAGTCTGGACCGCGGGGGCAAAGATGGAGGGGTCGACGGGAGCAAGCGTAGCCTCGGGATCGTCGACCGTATACGATGCCGCCGATTGCCTCGCTGATCCAGACCCAGAACGATGATGGTGGCCAAGATGATAGACTGACATGTTGCTATGCGCGCTTGCTGCGCTCTGGCGGACCCCTTTTTCAGAGCGTCCGTTGCACAGGAGTGCATAGAGAAGTACAACGAGCTCAAGCTCGGCAAGAGCCTGAAGTTCATCATCTTCAAGCTTTCCGACGACAACAAGCAAATTGTCGTCGAGGAGGCCTCTGAGAACAGCGACTGGGAGGTTTTCCGCAGCAAGCTCATCAACTCCACCATCAAGTTGCCATCTGTAAGACTGACCGTCTCGGAATCAGAACCGCTGCGCCACTTGCATGTGATGAATGATACGTCACTCTGGTCCTTCTGCTGATACTCGTTCTTTTCTTGATTTCGCAGGGCACTATGGGCAAGGCTCCCCGCTACGCCGTCTACGACTTCCAGTACACGCTTCAGTCGGGTGAGGGAGAGAGGTATGTCGATTACACCAAGTTCATTGGGCTAGTCTTTGCGGTGCAACCGAGTGGTTTTGGAGCGTACTCTGATTCTGCTTCAACCTTTCAGGAACAAGATCACCTTCATCGCCTGGTCTCCCGATGATGCCGGCATCAAGGTTAGTCTCAAGTTTACCCTCTTGCATTTTTTCGTGCATTTATGCTACAGGGAAGGTCGAAAATTCCCTCCGAATCTTTATTTCTAGTTCTCACTCAAAACTGTTGTCATGAATAGCCCAAGATGATCTACGCCTCCTCCAAGGATGCCCTCAAGCGCACACTGAACGGTATTGCTCATGAGCTGCAAGCCAACGATGCCGACGATGTCGAATACGAGTCGGTTCTGAAGGCCGTCAGCAAGGGCCTCGCCTAAGCTGTTGTTCGCTCCATCTGGAGAATACCAGTCTGTTCTTATTTTTCGCTGCCTTTTGCGCCCATATCTCAAGCAAGCCAGAAGGGAGCTACGTACCTACGCGTACGTGGCTTGGGAAGGAGTTGGGGGATTGTCAGGGTGGGTCGGCAATGATTGTTAAGGCGGGAGAGGCAAGGGGTACCGAACGGCTCGGCGAAATGTCTGAAGACTCTCCCGTCTCGATTTTACACCCTGGAGGGCGCTTCGGTTCTTTCCAGCTGCCACCCCAAAGTTACTGTCTTATGAGTACATTCGCACCTTCGAATGAATGAGAAAAACGACAACCTCTCTTCAAAGAACAATCAGCACGTGTTTTCTAGCTCCGCTTCCGTCTGAATCCCCATCTTCACTCCATGATCTGTGGTATTGTTTTCTTGCGCTCGGTCGAGTTTCGAAACCATTGCTTTCCCCGTGCTTTATTCTCTTTTTTTTTAATTTTTATTTTCTTTACGCAGTAGAAATCGTTGGTATCATATTAAGCTCTACCGAAAATGCCACAAAAATCAAGTAACGAATAGCCGTGCATGCTAATGCCTGGCTGTGCGGGTATGTCAAAATAACCCTTTTAGTCCTGCGACGGAGGCGGTGTTTTATCATGACTTTTCCTCCCACGCCTTACGGAACAGGGTGGAAAGTTCGTCGGCATATTTCTCATCACGTACCCTCTGCAGCAAGAAGCCCCTGAGGTCGACCCAGAATTCGTTGCTCTTCACAGCCTCAACACCGCTGACGCCCTGTGCTGTGGGTGCAGACGATAGCGACGCCTCATCCGTCTCCTCGGCCTTCGGGGTCGCGGCAGCGCCGCCCAGCACCATCACCGAGAACTCAATGACGGTCTCATCGCCAGCAAGCAGGTCCCTCAGGACCTTGCTGTCGACCACAGGCTTCTTCTTGTGCAGCAGCTTAACCTTGTCAGCGCGGAGGCCAGCCTGGGAGGCGGTGGCGGTCCTAACGTCGAGGACCGAGGTGCCCAGAGGCTGCGACGTGAGCTTGATGTCGAGGGGAGGGTTGCGGAGGGAGCGGAGGGTGACGGTGACGCTGCGCTCCTGGCCTGGGTTCGAGGGGCGGGTGCGCTTGCTCATGGGCTTGGGCATGCGCGGCATGATGTACTTTTTTTTGGTTCCAAGTTTAACAACGATCAGCCTATACCTGGCAAAGATAGTCTTGGGGGAGTCGTAGTATCACTCACAGCCGACCGAGCGGGATAGTTGCGCGGGTCCTCGACATGGTCTGGCGATAGCTTAGTTGGCCGCGAGTCCAGCTGCGACAGGAAGGAGCTTGCAAAGGCAACCTCGGCCATGCTGGGCGAAACAGCAATTTTGGAGGGCAGGCTTGTAGTGGGCAGTTTGTGCGGCGGGTTGCTAGCGGGCACGTTTGCGGATTTGGAGTTTTTGAGGCCGGGATGGGTGGTGATGATGAATGGAGGCGGTTCAAGGTGCCAAGTCGCATTGAGAAAGCTGGAGCTTGCACTGGCCGTGGTAAAGTGGAACGGCACGGGCAGTACCTACCCCGCCATCTACCTAGGACCACTGCAGCCCACTGTAGATCAATGTCGTCAGGCGCCCACGCCCACTGTGGCTGCAAATGAGCGTAGCCCGCTTGTTTCCACCAAATCAACGTCGCCAAGCAGCGACGAGCGGCTTCATCCTTGACCCCTGGCACGTGATGCGACTACCCAAATACGGGCACATTTGTCAAGGAAAAATATCTCCATATGGCAGATTTCGAACATATAACACAGTCCAAGGCAGTAGCCGCCGAGCCCACGTGCGCAATGGGCGCTGCTGGTGCTGCCCCAAAGCCCTCGGGCACAAAGGGCAAGAAGGGCAGAGAAAAACAGCACCAAGCGTCGAAGCAGGACGACCAGGTCATGGGCGTAAGTGCTCACCTCTATGCTGGCCTGGATTACATGGTACTCACCAAGGTACACTGATCCCAACCGCATCCTCTTCTCATCTCACTAGACAAACAGCAGCAGCATCACATCCAAACGAAGCGTTGAGAGCATCTACTACCCACACGAGCCACATTTCTTCCGCTATTTTGTGAAGCGCCTTCAGCGCCGAGCCCCAGTTATTAACCGTGGCTATCATCTTCGCATGCATCTTATCGACTGTGCTGTGCGAGAGTTCCTGAGCGCGCCTCTTTCTACCGGAAAGCAGACCAAAGTGGTGGTCAATCTGGGGTGCGGGAGGTTGGTCACTTCCTTGTCCCTGCCTGTTTCCGCTTACGGCCTTCTCACACGTCACGACACCAAACCAGCGACGTGCTCCCCTGGCAGTGCCTCACTCGCTACCCAGACCTGTGCGACTCGGCCGTCTTCGTGGACGTTGACTTCCGCGATCTGGTTTTGAGAAAGCGTGCCGTTGTGTTGGCCACGCCCGAGCTCAGCGGCCCATTCGCTCCTCTCGAGACCGTCGAGACTCCTGCGGTGCTTTTGCGCTCCCGTCGCTATTTCCAGGTCGGCTGCGACCTCCGCGATGTTCCGGCGCTGGAGCACGCACTGGCTTCGGTCGTCGACCTGGCCCAGGCATCCTTCCTGTTCGTGGCAGAGGTATCAATAACATACATGCCAACCGACTCTGCCGATGCCGTCATTAAGTGGGCCAGCGGGCTTGTTGACTGTCAGTTATGTCTTTGCCTACTCTCCTCTACATTGTGACAAGTAGCCTCATCCATCTCCTAGGAGACAAGACGGCTAACCGATCTGCACCCTGTTAGCCAACTTCTGCCTCCTGGAGCAAGTACTGCCGGACGGGCCGCAGCATCCATTTGCCCAAACCATGATACGCCACTTCGAGAGGCTGAACACGCCACTCAAATCCATAGATAGGTATCGCACGTTGTCAGACCAGAAACGCCGCTTTCTGGACCGGGGTTGGCTCAAGGTTGACTGCTGTTCGCTCTGGGATGCCTGGTCTGGCGACCGCTTTCTCTCTCAAGACGAACGTTGCAAGCTGGATTTGGTCGAGCCTTTTGACGAGTGGGAAGAATTTTCGCTCTTTGGGAGCCATTACATGCTCCTTCAAGCCTCTACCTCTTGCAGCACGCCATTATCGACAGATGACCTATCCAGCCATGCCGATCCTCTGTCGCTACCTTCGATGCGTGTCCGCGTCAAGTTCTCAGAGCGGCAGGGTACCCAGGGGCCGCGGCGGTTCGGTAGAGCTATGAGCTTTCCCGACGCACTAGGCCAGCCTCTGGTTGCCGATGTGCTGGGAATGGGCTCCAACGGCAGGCTGCGGTCAATCGATCTGTATACACCCAACGGACAGACTCAGGGGCCGGTTCTGCGGGCCGTTGGCGGTCCGTCCAGCAGGGTGTGCCACTCTCTAACAGACCTTGCAGAGCATGGCGTTCTTCTTTCTGGGGGTAGGTCATCCCCTTCCAGTCCCATGAGCGATGTCTGGATCTTTGAGAAGGCCGCCAAGGTCTGGCGGCGGCTCCATGATGCCCATGAGCTTCCAATCCCACTCTACCGCCACACTGTCGTGAGGCTTGGGCACTCCAGTATGGCGCTTGCTTTCGGCGGGAAGACTGGACCGTCTGCAACGTTTGACGGATACTTGCTGTATCGGCCTGATAGGGGATGGGCAAGGTGCCGTGTAGCCGGATCCCTGCTGCCCACGCCAGTCTTCGGCGCGCTTGCCTTCTGTTCTTCCAGCGCCCCTCGGGGATCTAGGCGGTTTTCGGGTGTTCTTGCCGGTGGAATCGGAGACGATGGAACTATCCAGGACCAAGTCCTGCTCTGGGAGCTATATGTTTCCGAGACCGATGTGAGTTTTTCCAGTGCCCAGTCAGCCAAGCCAGTCCCTCCCATCTACCCAAGATAACCAACGCCCGCATGTAGGTCCCCGAGCTGCAGTTCAGAGATATCGCTGCCGCCCAACCTCCTGGCCACCGCAAGCTTATTGCCAGGTTCGGCGCCAGCTGTGTTGCTCTCGGCAAAGGCTCCCATTTAGTAGCTGGCGGTGTGGATAAGTCCGGACTCGTCAGGCAGGATCACGATCTTGTCTTGCTGCGCGGCGCGCCATTCTCTGCCGGCCTCGTCGCTTGTCATCTGGACCTGTCTGATGTGGGGGGACGAATACCACGCCCCTTGCTCATCGGCTCTTCTGTTGTGGCTCTCGCAGGGGAGGTCGTCATGCTTGGAGGAGGCGCCACATGCTTCTCAATGGGTACCTTCTGGACAAAGTGGACATATACCATTGGTATTGATCCGGAACTTCTGGCGGCCTTTACCTCTCTCCCTTCCGGGCGGTCTTCTGGGTACCGGGATGACACCCCTGCAGCTGAAACAGGCACCGAGAGCGTGGATGGCGACGATATGCCGACTTGGGGCTGTGCCGAGACGGTAGCGTTGGTTGAAGCCAAGGGGTTTGCAGTCGGCCTGTCTAAGCGCATTAAGCCGATACCCATCCCTCGGGTCAGGCTGTCCTCAAAATCACAGTTTGACCAGATCGTGCGCGAGGGAAAGCCCGTGGTGATGGAAGAGGTGGACATCGGGCCTTGCACCAAAAAATGGACGCCTGACTACATGAAAGCAGCCGTCGGTGTCGATCGAGAGGTAAGTGGAGGGCCAAAAATGCCTCGACTAACAAGGTGGCATACCAGCTAACATGGAAGCAAACAACAAGGTGGTTGTGCACGAGGCTTCGGGGCAGACGATGGACTTCAACGCAAAGAACTTCCGCTACAGCACCAAGCGGTTTTCGGAGCTCGTCGACGAGGTAGAGAAGGACGGGAGGCTTTATCTGCGGGCGCTATCGAACAGCGATCCAGCTTCGCAGCCGGCCAAGCTGCAAGACGACTTCCCGCCGCTTTCCAGCGACTTTGTCCTTCCATCCGAAATGGCACAGGTCATGGACAACCTATTCAGCTCGGTGCTGCGCATGTCGGGGCCGGTGAACATGTGGCTTCACTACGATGTGATGGCCAACGTATACAGCCAGGTCCGGGGCGCAAAGCGGTTTCTCCTGTTCTCGCCCGGCGACGTGGCCGAGCTATCGGTCAACGCCGGGGGCTCCAGCTCCAGCATTGACGCGTTTGCCGGGCTCGACGGCGGACTCTCCCCGCAGACGCGACCGCACGAGGCGACCCTGGGCCCTGGGGATGTGCTGTACCTGCCGCCGTTCTGGCTGCACACGGCGACGCCGGTTGCGGGCAGAGGCGCCAGCGTCGCCGTTAATGTCTTCTTCCGCAACCAGCTCGAGCAGACCTACGCGGCCGGCAAGGACGTGTACGGGAACAGGGACCTCGCAGCATACGACAAGGGGCGCAAGGACGTTGGCCGGATTATAGATAGCTTTGAGGGCGTCCCTGCAGACGCCAGAGAATTCTATCTGCTGCGGCTCGCCCAGGAGCTGCGGCAGGGAGCCAAGCCTTGAAGGTCACCGGCGAAGCACAACAACCGATTGCTCTTCAAACGAAAAGACCAAAGAGCAAGATCTAGTCTAGTTCAGGCCCAGCTAAGGGGGCACCTACTCAAAAGCAGGCAGTACGATTTCCAAGGCAGCAGACAAGGTGACTTGGAATCCAAGCTACAGTACATACAGTAGCGCAGCTTACCCGATTGAACCCTGCAAGCCAAACACAACCATCAGCAGGACGCACAAGGGCTTGTGTAGGGCGCAGCGCAGGAGGCACTAGGCTAGACCTAGACCAACCTCTATGTGCGTACTTGTGCGCTCAGCACCCCGGCCAACAAGCCCAAACGCGATGCAACGCCACAGCGCCCAGTCGGGCGAAGCTGCATCGGGCTCTCTGGCAGGGCAGGGTGGCAGGGCAGGGTGGCAGGGTGGCAGGCAGTCAGATGGACCCCGCCCGCAGATCAAGCACTTCTCCAACCTGCATGCATGGTGACATCACGAGGACCGTGGCAGTGACCCACGCCCACGGAACCCGGGCGAAACCAAGCGCAATGCACAGCTACTGTCACCACCCCTCGAAACCGCTCCTTAGGCACCCGCGTGTGGCCCGGCTGCCGCCTCGCTGGCCCCAGACCTCCCTTGCAGGAGCTCCCGCCTGACGAGCACGTGCAGCGGCGAAGCGACTTTGGGGGGGGGCTCTGCCGAACGTGCGCCCTGCTCCTGCAGCGCTGCAGCGCCGCAGCAGCCAAGTCGGCAGAAAGAAGAAAAAAACAAGCTCTGCCCTCCCGGGGGCTGGCCGTTACTTAGACTCTTTTTCTTTTGCCCGGCTGACCCCTTGCGCCATTGCTATGGCCCCTCGCTGACGTGCATCCAGCCTATCCATCTCCATTCTTCGCTCTCATCGTTCGCGACCCGAGCGTTTTTCCTTGGTGACAGCCTCCCGAAGCCTTGCCTGTACTGTTTTCTCTAATCCCTCCCACCCCCGCACTTCCTTTCCGGTACTTGTTAGGCCGCGGTTGTCTCGCTCGCCACTCATATCGCTATGTCTCGTCACGGCGGCCGTGAGGATGCCGGCTTTCGCGAGGACTATTACACCACGGACAACCGAAATGGCGGCCATCACCTCCAGCCGCCGCAGCCCCTGCAGCGCCCTCGGTCGGTCCCTCCGCCCTCGGCTGCTGTGGTTGAGCGCAACTACATGATGACCCCGGCCACGCACTCCCACAGTAGGGCCCGAAGCCGCAGCCGCAGCCGCAGCCGCCACAGGGGCGGCGCCCGGCGCTCGCGGTCAAGGGGTCGCGACGGACCTGTTGAGAGGGCGGAGAAGGCAGTCAAGAGCAGCTTCACGTCGTCCAACTCTGGCCTGGGCATCGGCATCCTGGGTGCCATCGTGGGCGGGCTGGCGGCAAGGCATGCCAGTGACTCGGCGCCCAAGCACCACCACGGCAGCAGCCGCGAGTACGACAAGGAGCGAGACCAGCGCATGCTCGTCTCCACCATCGTCGGCGCTGCCGTTGGTGGCCTTGGCGCCAACGCCATCGAGCGGCGCCTCGAGATTGACCGGGAAAAGAAAAACGAAGCGTCCAGGGGTCGGACCGGTCGCCGGGACAAGGATGATCACTACCACCACCACCATCCCCACCATCATCATTCTCGCCATGGCGATGTTGACCATTTTTACGATCACGTCTACGATGAGCGATCGGTGCGGAGACGGCGGAGTGTCGACGACTCCCAAAGACGGCCGTATCACCCCTTGGATTATCGTCCCTAAGGCTGCCCTGATCTGCACCATGGCAAACTTACATGACCTCGATTCCTGGTCAACATCCGTCTTCGTCTCATCTACTCCCCACTTCATTCAATCGGCACTCTCACCTCTTGTGCGTGGTGAGATCTTTCCTGGCTGGCAATAAAATGGGAAAGGAGAGAAAAGAAAAGACAAACAAAGCCTCGATATCTAGCCTAGATGTCTTTTTGGCCGACCCTGCCAACCACCCACTTTCCAGCCGGTGCCTTTCCTCCTTATGTTTATTTTCCAGTTCCAATTTCCATTTCCATTCTACACGTGGGCACCAAAAGTCGAGGCGTTCACTGCTCGGCAGGCTCCCCCCCTCCCCACACAAAGTTGCTCTTTTCACATCGGTATGGATGGATAAGCAACCTCCAGCCATAATGAAGAACGATTTAACGAGCAGAATCATGAAATTTCCCATACAATCTTTCCGCCAGGATACGATAGCAAAATCCCACGCCTCATAATATCCCGTTTTTAATCTGTTGGTACAAAATGTTAATTCAAAGCACCAAACGCCCTTTTCTCTAATGCCCGCCTAGCACCGCCGTGTATTGAAAGCAGTCATGTTTTTTTTCGTACAATATAGCTCGTGGACGCCAGTCATTAACTAGTCATAGAAGCAAAAAAAAAAATCAGGCTCCGCTAAAGACCTTCAGGAAAATACGAGGTTTTGCGGCCTCGCATCTGGCAACTCTGCAGGCTGCGAGACGGCCTTGGCTCACAGGCATGCAGGAGGCCCGATCTCGCCTCAGAAATGGAGGTACAAGTCGTTGTTGTCTGGCTGATCCCTCGGTTGCTGGCGCACGTGCTGGGGATCAGCAGCGTGGGAGCCGTGTCGGCCGTCGAGGACGGATGATGCGTTGTACGACGAGGAACAGTGTTCCGGGCGGTGCTGTATCGGGCCAAAGGGCACCACCGCCCTGGGCGGCAGGCGGCGGCAGTGCTGATTCTGGGCCTCCTTCTCGCGGGCGAGGATGAGCTTGAAGAAGCGGACGACCTCGTGGAGCTGGCACTGCAGGGACTCGGAGCAGCCGAGGATGTTGAAGAGCTTCTGGGCGTCGAGCAGCTGCTTGGCCATGACGAGGTCGGGCTGGCAAAAGGTGCGTACGCGCATGGCGCGGGCGTCGGCCCTCACCATCTCGAGCACGCCCGTGACGGCGGCGGGCGAGGTGCACTCGACGCCGTAGAACTTGAAGTCGTGCAGGTGCAGCAGCACCAGCTCCAGCTGCGTCTCGACGTCGTAGCGGAACCCGAGCACGCGCGGGCGGCCCTTTTGCCGCCACGCCTCGGCCACCTTGTTTAGCATCACCGCCTGCAGCCGCCCGGCGTTGAACTGCGCCACGATGTAGGCATCGAGCGCCGTCGTGATGAGGAACTCGAGCTCGCAGTAGAAGACACTCTGCTCCCGCGGATCCAACGAGATGTCGAGCCTGGACACGGCGCGCCGGTTCCTGGTGCCGCCGCCGCTCGGTACTTCTCTGGCCGCCTCCTGGGGCCACGGGCCGAGCCGGGATGCCGCCGAGCCTTTGAGGTCGGCTCGCTCGACCACGTCCTTGGCAGCCTTCTTGAGCGATTCAAAGATGCCACGCTTCTGCAGCGGCGGCTGGGGTTGACCGCTGCGGGCGCCACTCCCTCGGCCCCCTGCCGCCCGCGCCGTATTCTCCAGCCAGCCCCTCTCGCCAATCAACACCTTGTGCCGAGGCATCTTCTCCTCCATCGTTTCGATGAAGGGCGTGAGGGGCGAGTACACACGCGGATAGGCCTGGACGTCTGTGGCCAAGATGTGCGGCCTACCAGGGCCACAGTCCGTGTCAATATAGGCCTGCATCGACTTGTGGGTGCTGTATAGCTGCTCGTACTCGGCAAGGGATTGCGCCACAGCTCCAGAATGCTCGATTACAGGTCCGTCCCCGAGGTCTGGGGGGCTGACGGCTACCATGGTCTCGTACTCTGACTCGTAGTCGTCCTGGCGCTCCTCGGTCGAGTAGATGGAGGGCGAAGGATTCGAGGTTTCGCGAGCACTGTCACGGCCAAACTGAGGCATCTTGGTGGTTTTTGTGGACTTTGAGTGCTCAAGGGTGACGGGCTCCTGCATGATCTCGATAGGGGTCTTGCGGTGAGAGGAGCTTCCGCGAGACTGCGCTGCGGCAGTGTCGACAGACGGGCGCGGACCGCCACGGCGCTGGGCGATGGTCGGCGGCCTGTGGCGGTCTTCCATGGCGGCTGCTGGGGCCGCCTTGTCGGCAGAGTGCGCCTCGTAGCCTAGGTCGGTTGCATAGCGGAATCTTCCAGCTGCAAACCGGGCAGGAGAGTGCTCTCGAACATGGTGAGGTGCAGGTGGCATCGGCCTGACGGGGTACTGGCGGGGAGGAATCGGACCAGCACGTCGGGCAGGGGACTGTCCACAAGCCTCGACATTACCATGAAAGTCTGGCGGCGGTGGGGCCGGACGAGGAGCGCCGCGGCGAGACATGGATGGCGTCGCGGCCTTGGGCATTCCAGCGAGCGCGTCATCCTCGCTGTATGCCCGATGGTGAGAACGTTGGGTGGAGGCACCATCAGCGCCAGCGAGCCTGCCTCGTCGAGAGCCTTTCTCGGGGGAGCTGGGCCGCGAGATGCTAGGCGCAGAGTTTCTTCTGGTTAGCTGACCTGGCTGCGTGAGCAAAGAGGCTGATCACTCACGCGTCTGCCAGAAGGTTCATCTGGGAGTCGGTAAAGCTCATGTGCAGAGTCACGGCGTGGTCTGGAGACTGCTCGTGCTGATGCCGGTGTGAGGCCATGGTGAAGGACGGGCTCGAAAGCGGGATGAAGTCGCCCCGGATTGGGGTCGGCGTCAGGGTATCCGGGCGTGCTGCGGGCAGCGAGGGCCGGGTGGGCGAACCATGTGCTCGAGCACGCGGGGACGGCGCCGACTGGAAGGCTTGGTGGTGGTGGTTATGATGCCGGCCTGCGGTGTCTCTGCCAGGCTCTGTGTGCCGGTGAGTTGCGGCAGCCATGGCTGTGCATGCCAGAAGGAGACCGGCCAGTTGTGCTGCGGGTGTTTGGCGAAGGGTGTGGCGGCGCGGTCTGAGAGCAGGTAGGTAGACATGCCTGGGGAGCCCAGGCAACGCGAGGTCACGGGGTCTGCATCTCTGGCGCAGGTTGCGTGGGGGTCACCGACGGTCGAGGAAGGTCTGCGAAGGCGGCAACGGGCCTGCAGTGGCCCGAGCTCCATGTCGTCCCATGTTGAATCCAATGCGGCCTGGCAGTGCCGCGCAGCCCGGCAGCTGCCGGGCCTGGCAGGCTGCCACAGACGGTCCCGGGAGGCTACGTACGTCTCTGGGGTGTTTTTGACAGCCTGCGCTCCTGACCCCCGGGCGGCTACCCGGGTCGCTTACCCACCCCTTGTGCCCTTTGTGCATCTGATCTTCGCGCCCAGGCCGTGCGTGCTCACAGCCGGCAGAGCAGCACTTGCAAGTTGCAACAAGCAAGCCATCAGCCACGGGCGGGGCAAAGTGGAAGGAGATATCGGCAACAGGAGAGAGCAAAAGAACAACAATCCTCGACCAGTGTCACCTCCATTGGCAGGCCATTCGCAGCATACTTATTACGCCTCGACCCCCCGTCTGCTCGATTCGCGACGCAAAAGCATGTTTGGCCCTGCGTCGCGATGCTGGCCGGGTCCGCGGGCGCAAGGGCAGGACATGTGTTGCCGCATTGGGCAATGAAACCGTTTGGTTGCGGCTCGATGCGTTTGTCCGCGCAGCCGACGCCGACGCCGAACAGGGTGCCAAGCCCATCGTAGAGGCCGTATTTGCCGAGCACCAGCGCCGGGCGGCAGCGGCAGCGCTAGACCCAGTCTGGCGAGCGACGCAGGCCAGACCCAGACCACCACCGCCGGCACCCTCGCAGCGCCCTCGGCTCTCCCATCCCAGCCAGCCAGCGCCCCCGGTGACGTGTGTCGTGCCCAGCAGCTGCGGAGACTGCGGAGAAGCCCTTGGCGGGGGAGTGGAGCGTGCCTGGGTCACGTGCCGCGCGCAGGTCCTCGCAACCCAGCCGAGAGAAGAGAGAAAGCAAGCGCAGCAGTGAGTGCCATTGCCGACCGCCACAGCCGTGGGCCACAGCGTCGTCCCCACCCAACCCAGGCGCTCATTTACCGTGCTCGATTCCCGGGGCAGCTCCTCCAGCCCGCCCAGCAGCACACACCCTCCTCCACGTCGCCGGCCCTCCCTCGGGCCGCCCATGTCTGCCCTCCCCAGGCGAGCCCCGCTCCCTCCGAGTCGCTTCTGCCCTCGACCGCCCACAATCCGCTGCTGCTGCTGCTGCTGGCTGGCTGGCCGCTGCTTGCTGCGTGCCCCATGTACCGTCGCTGCTGCCGCGGCTGCTGCGCACCAGACCCAGCGCCTTGCATCGCCCCCCGACCCCCGGCCCTGGCCCTGGCCCTGGCCCTGGCTCTGCCTCTGGCCCTGGGCCTTGGTTCGGCCGTTGCTTCTGCTACTGCGTCTCCCTCGCGTGCACGCGCGCACCTCGGTCCGCCGCCGCCGCCGCCGCCTGGGCCTGCCTGCCTGTCACGGCTGCTCCTGCTGTCGTCCTCGGCCGGTTCTCCCGCCGCTCATGTGCCCCCCCCCCCTGCCATTCCCCGTGGAACTGCCGCGCGCCTGTACCGGGCCCTGGGGCGCTGTCATGCCCGATTTGACGCTCATATTACATGGACCCATCGGCTGGGTGGCTCCTGTCGCCGGGGGTAAATGCACCTTTTGCCATATATTTCCAGCCGCGGCCGCCTGTCGCCCTCCTGCCACGGTGTAGCAATGCCACGCGCCATCGCCCCCCATCTGACCTTGTCCCCCAAGGCCCCAGGCGAGCGACATAGCAACGTCGACGTACCCGCCTTTGCTCCTCTGTCCCCCATAAACCAGCTTGATCTCATTCACCCACAGCCACCCGCCTCCTCCCTCGTGGACCTTCCGGAGCTGTCTGCGTCCTCCTTTGTTTTGGCACCCCCCTCCTCCCCTTCCGCGCACTTCCGCCGGATAAATACCAGACACAAAGGGCATCCCTGCCAACCAACTCGGACCTTTAAAACGCCATGGTCGGCCAGGCACAGCCGCATCGAGACTCCTCGACCCATTATGACATTGGTAACTACTACCTCTTTGGCCGCATATCAACCTCAAGAGTAGGGGTGGAAAAGAGAGGAGAATGAGAAAAAGAAGTCTGCTCGGCAGCCGCCAGAGAAGATGCAAGGACTTTCTCGCTAACCAGCCTTGGCCATGAAAAAAAGTAATCGTCGGCGCCGGCCCCGTGGGGTTGATGCTCTCGACTTGTCTGGCGCGATGGGGCTACAAAATCAAGCACATCGACAACAGGAGCGAACCTACGCCAACAGGCCGTGCTGACGGCATCCAGCCGCGCTCCCTGGACCTGCTGCGCAACATGGGCCTGAAGTCGGCAATCATGGCCCACAAGCCCGCTCGCGTCTACGAGGTTGCCTTCTGGGACCCGTCCGCCACCAGCCAGGGCATCGAGAGGACGGGCACCTGGGCCAGCTGTCCCCACTTCATCGACGCCAGGTATCCCTTCACCACGCTGCTGCACCAGGGCTTCATTGAGCGCGTCTTCATCGACGACCTGGCAAAGAATGCCGTCCAGATCCAGAGGCCCTGGACCATCGCCGGCTTCTCCTCGGACGCGGCCAAGGACCCGCTCTACCCGGTCGAGGTGCAGCTGCAGCACGTCGACGGCACCGCCCGCGAGACCGTCCGCGCCAAGTACCTCTTTGGTGGCGAGGGCGCCCGCTCCTTCATCAGGGAGCAGCTGGGGATCGGTATCAGGCACAAGGACCCGATCGAGCACGTGTGGGGCGTCATGGACGGCGTTGTGCGAACAGACTTTCCCGACATCAAGGTATGCCGTGTTCTGTTTGCAGACTCGATTGCTCCAGAGTGGGTGGCTGACTCGACCCCATCAGATGAAATGCACGATTCACTCGCGACACGGCTCGATCATGGTTATCCCCCGCGAGAACAACCTGGTGCGCCTCTACATCCAGATCGCCTCGTCCACCGACAAGGACTGGAACCCGCGCAAGACGGCGACAGAGGCCGATGTGCAGGCCTCGGCCAAGAAGATTTTCCACCCCTTTTCGGTCGAGTGGGACAGGGTTGAGTGGTATTCTGTGTACCCCATCGGCCAGGGCATTGCAGACAGGTACACGCTCGACCACCGCGTTTTTCTGGGTGGCGACGCTTGCCACACACACAGCGTCAGTTTCTACCTCCCAATCCCTTTTTTTTCTTTTTTTTTCTCCCCCCTTTTTGGAGGAGGAGGAGGAGGAGGGGGAGGAGGAGAGGAAGAGAAATGCAAGACAAATATCAACAGGACCACAAGTGACTAACTCGATCCCTTGTTTGAAAACCACAGCCCAAGGCAGGGCAGGGTATGAACACGGCGTTCCTCGACGCACAGAATCTGGCGTGGAAGATACACGCTGTTGAGCAGGGCTTTGCGGACCGGAAGCTGCTGGAGACCTATGAGCCGGAGCGCAGAGCGGTGGCAGAAACCTTGCTCGACTTTGACAACAAGTATGCCAAGCTGTTTTCGCAGCGCCCGCCAGACGCCAGCGAGGTTCGGGCCGCCTCGGAGAACCACGGCAAGCAGGGAGACGAAGACAACGCCTTTGTCAAGACTTTCAAGGAGGCCTGCGAGTTCACGAGCGGTTACGGGGTTGCCTACGGGCCCAACGCCCTGAACTGGTCGCCCAGCCACCCGGCGTCGTCGGATCTAATCAACCCCAAGGGCAACAAGCTCCGGACCGGACGGCTGTTCCGCAACTCGGACGTCACGCGCATTGTGGACGCAAACGTCGTCCACCTGGAGCAGGAGGTGCCTTTGAACGGCTCGTTCCGCATCTTCGTTTTTGCCGGCAAGCCGTCCGTGACACGCGCTGCGCTTGCCGATTTCGCACGCCACATGCTCAAGAAGGGCTCCTTCTTGACCTCTTACCTGAGGCCAGATGCTGACACTGTGTCGTACCATGAAAGGCACAACCCGCACAGCCTGTTCTTCAGCTTCTGCACCATTTTTGCCGCCCCTCGGGGCGAGATCGAGATCGCCCGCGACGTCCCCGAAGTGCTTGCGCGCTACCGCGATAATGTGTACGCCGACGACCGCCAGAACTACGAGAGCATCACGTGGGGCCAGCCCGCCATATCTGCGCACAAGAAGCTGGGTCTGGACGAGGAGCGCGGCGCGGTGGTGGTTGTCCGGCCAGACGGCTACGTCGCCCTGTCGGCCCAGCTTGTTGAGGGGTCCGGCACGGTGGATGCGCTCAACGAGTACTTTGGCTCGTTTTGCACGCACAACCTGGGCAGCAGGGTCACAGCGCAACTGTGAAGACGGATTGAGAACGCGCTCTAATCGTATTTTGCTTGATTCGCGATATACACTACACTGCACTACACTGTCATATAAGCGATTATATACCATGATCGGTGCTTCTTCTTTTTATTCCCCTACTCGGTTACCATTTTATTAAATCCATATAAAGATCCCCTGCACTTCATGACGAGGCGTTAGCAAGATCATACCCATTCCAGCAAGGCCGCTACTCATAGCCAGCATGTGCTATTAAGCCATAGATGCGAACTTGTCAAGCTATGTAGAGCAACTTTCAAAATACTCAACACCCAAGGTCTTTGGGAATTTTTAGTATTTAATATGACTTGTTGCGCCCAGTCGCGGCCTCGTGAAGTTTGGGGTTTTAAATTTTATTCTCCTTTTTTTTCAAATCATTCACATGCCAATCGACATCAGGTCCTCATATTATCAAGCGTTGGAAGAGACAAAGGCCATGGACAAAGACATCGTATAACATCAAGTGCCTACAAAGGCCTAGCGTATATCCAGAAACGGCAAGCTCGACGGTTGACTTTCAGTCTCCATTTCCAGCCTCGTTTCTGCCGCTTCGGACCGAAAACGGCGCCAACCCACCAGTTGGAGAGCGGAGGTGCAAGTTGGATGAAGAGGTGGCACGTACCTTGACCACCAAAGCTCTTTGTAGCCTTGGAGCCAACATTCGAGCAAGGAAGGTGACTCCATGACGGCCATGGCCATCAGGACCACCAGGATCAGGGCGAGCTTTGCGGGAGCCATATATTATGTTTCTTACAAGCTCCATCCCCTAGTCATCCACCCACGCGTTTGTAAACTTTGCCTGGCTGTTTTCACTATCTCCCGCTTTGTCCTAGGATCTGACGCCTTGGCTGTTGGTCTCTGGCAAATACTGGAGTCCCCCATCCTACTCCTTGTGCCTTTCGATGCGACCCCCATCGCTGAAAGCCAAGTGACTGGAAAGTCACTGGAAGGTGACCAGACCATGGCAGTATTGTAGCCAGGCTCTCAAACAATGCCGAATTTTCTCGGTGGCTGCCAGGCCCAGCCGCCACGCACACTTCCCCCGCCCTTTCAGGAACAGCCAAAAGGAAAGCCCCGTCACCACAGAAGAAGAATAGAAAAACCGTCGTCAACCTCATTTCTGAACACAATCCGGTTTTTTCGGCACGCGCAGCAAGTAGGGCAAGCCAATCATGCTCCAGTTCTGGGGGAGAAAGAGAAGAGCCTCGAGCTCTGAGGCCGAGCTTCGGGCCGCGAACCAAGAGGTATGCAAGCAAGCAGATCGTCTCCATTCTCTGCTCTGCCTTTCCGCTTTTTTTTCAGGCTCAATGCAGAGCACCCTCCCTTGTCCGCCGCCCGGGCGGGCCAAGGCTGTGCCAGGCAGACATGACATCGCATAGCGATAACAACCCCTCCCTCGGCTGAGTTCGACTGGTTCTGACGAGTCCTTCCATGCGTCTAGAAGCAGCCTGGCTGCTGGGGATGGGCCCAGGCGGTGCTTCGGCCCTTCCACCGCGGCATTGACAAGACTCTGGCCTTCGGTATGTTCCATGCATCAGTGTCCCCATTGTTCTGCGAATCCCGTCCTGGTCGCTGACTGGTTTTCCAGCAGGTGCGGTCACCCTGGCCACCGTCGCATCCAGTGCTGCGCAGACCCTTCGGGTCGTCGAGACCAGTGACTCCGCCGCGTCAGGAGACATCCGGGTCAAGCGCCGGGCAGTCGACCGCGGAGAAGAGGTGAGCGTCGTCTGGAGGGCGACGCCGTGGGAGCACATCGGGGAGGAGAAGCTTCGCGGCATCTTCAACCACATACGTTGGCTGGCCGATGTAGCGGCGAGATGCAAGACCACCCACTACAAGCTCGACAGGGAGTTCCGGAGCGGGGATGCCCTCCCCAGCGCGTGCGACTGCAGCGACGCCGCGGAGGAGCACGCCCTCGTCCTCAGTTTGGACGTGCACAACTGGACGATGCAGAAGTTTGGGCGCAACACTCATGTGGAGTGGACCGCATCTGACAAGGCGTACCGGGAAGGGCTGAGGCTGGTCCTGGCGTACGCGGAGCAGCTGTACGAGCAGCTCGGGTTCGCCGAGGCCAGACGCAGCCGCAGCGCGGCGGAGCCGTACCTGGCGGTCACGGGCAGGGAGGCGGAAGAGCTGGACGCTGCGATGGAATTCCTCGAGTTCCAGACCAAGGCGGCGCCCACGATGGACGTCGAGGCGGCGCTGGGCAAGCTTGTGGCCGACTTTGGCAGCGTGCGCAGGGGCCAGCCAGCCGCGAGCCACGTCAAGGTCGAGCCCGCAGCAGCGGCGGGCAGGGCGCCCCACCCGCCGGGGCGCGTCTCCACAGTGGAGGATGCAGTCGCGGCTGGGCCGCCGCCATCTCAGACCTGGCTCAGAACGCCAACCGCCGCCGCCAGACGACCGCCCGTGAGCTCCCCCAGCGGCTTCCGCCCACAGCACCGCAAGACCAGCACCAGGCGCCAGCCCGCCGCCACCGGGGCCACCCGACCACCACTTGCCGAGCCTGCCGCAACGCCGGGGCGGGCTGCCGCTGCCACCGAGAACCACACTCTTGTCCTCCCCCAGCCCCGGCCTCGACCCGCCGCCGCCGCCGCCTTTTTGCGCCCGCGGCCGACTGTCGCCGAGTTGAAGCGACTGCGCATCTGCGCCCCGGTCCGGGAAGTCGCCTCCCGGCCCCTCCACCAGCGGGCCCCCCTCTCGTCCCGCCTTCCCGACGACTCCAAGGCCCCGCCTCTTCCTCTCAAGGGCATACTCAAAAAAAGGCATCCGGCAGCCCTGTTGCGCCGCCACGAGCGCGTCGAAACCCCCACCGCCAGGCGCCGGGTCGCTTTCCGCTCCTCACCCTTGTCTTCTCCTGCCTCGTCAGTCCTCTTCAACTGGCGCGGCCATTTCGCAGTCCCGAGCCCGACCTCGTCCACCAGCAGCGACGGTGAGCCCGAGGTGCCTCGCTGCGCCGGACTCGCTGTGGCTCCTGCTCCCGATCATCCTCGGGACGTCACCTCTGCCTCGCAATCCGCTCTGGGCTTCGCTCGCCCTCCGGCCCACCCCGAGAGCAGCCCCCTGGCCCCGCCGTGCGTCAGGCAAGTGGCCGAGACGCACCAGCCGGCCGTCTCTGCTTCGCCCCAGGCACAGGACGCGCCCCAGACGCGCTGTGCCGCCCCGGCCATGGACCCCTCCCGCACCATTAATGCCACAAAGCGGCCTCCGGATGCCACCCGTCTCGCCCAGACGCCCATGCGCCAGGCTCCCGCGAGAACGTGGAACCACGGGATCCACGGCTTCCAGACCCCGCAGCCGGCCCGCGCGGACATGCACGCCAAAAACAGAGTGCTGTCCGGCAGCTCGTCGAGACTGCCGGCCAAGCTGTTCCGCCCCGGCACCATGGCCTCTCAGCGGGCCAGCACGCAGACCCAAGGACCTGCACCTACAGCTACAGACACCCGCGCCGCTGCTTCGTCCAGCAGCACCCCACGTCCTGCTGCTTTCGACATGCCCGGCTCCTTCCCCTCCGCTGCGCCGGACGGGGCGGACGTGGACATGGCGGGGAACTCGTCCGACGCGCGTTCGGGGTTCTCTTCCATGCCGCCGCCGTCGACCAGAAAGTCGAGATTCAGACCGCCGTCACATGGCACAGCGACGCCCCGGAAAAAGAGCATTGACGTGCCCGACTTTTCACTGATCGAGTCGCCCGAGCCCAAAGCGCCGCCAACCCCGGAGACAAAATCGCCGCAGGCGATCCGCAAGGAAATGCTCGACTTCTTTGACGACCCCACCCGCGACCTCCGTTACCCCGGGGCCGAGGATGGGCGCAAGGAAGACTCGAACGGCAAGGCGCAGCAGTCGCCTACCGATGCGTCACCGGCGCGCCCCCCACCACCCCATAATCACTCACCGGCACGGTCACATGCATCATCATCCCCTACATCATCTCAGCCAGACTCGCCGCACGCGCCGTCACATTCGGCGTCCCCGTCCCCACTCGCCTCGCCCAAGCCGGAAGACGACCTCGATTTCCCGTCATTCCCGGCGCTCACAATCAGCGCGGACAAAGATGACGAGCTCGCCTGCGCCGTCCAGCTTCGCATAGAGGCCGAGGAGGAGGCAGAGAGGGAGCGGGTCAGGCGCGCCGAGGAGGAGAGGCGCAGGGAGGAGGAGGAGAGGCGCGAGAGGGAGGAGAAAGAACGTCTGGAGCGAAGCGGAGGCTTGCGGCTTCCCAGGGCAGCCGTTGTCCAGCAGGTACCCGAGGACTGGCAGGCCAAGATAATGGACACCCTCCGGACCAGAGAAACGACGGCGCTGGCCAAGTCGGCCGAGGGGACCGAGATTCTCGGGCGAGACTTCAGACAGGTCGTCCCACCCACCGTGTGGCTCAACGACGAGATTGTCAACTCGAGCCTATCGTACGTGGCAAAGTACGTCAACGAAAAGACGGGCGGTAAGAACGCGGTCAAGTGCGTGCTGCTCAACTCGTTTTTCTGGAAACACCTGAACGACCGCGGGCCCGAAAGCACGCAGCGGTGGCTCCGGCGCCTGGGTGTCAACCAAGCAAACTACCTCAGCGTCGAGACCTTCCTCCTCCCCATCAACCTGGGCAACGCACACTGGACACTGGGCATTGTCCGGCCCAAGCAGGGCTTCGTGGCGCACATAGACTCGCTCGGTCCCCAGGGTGCCGGGAGCCCCCAGATCGCGGGCGTGCTCCTCAGATGGGTCAAGACCTTCCTCGGCCCTCGCTTCGACGAGAGCCACTGGAGAGTCCGTGACTACGTGTCGCCCAGGCAGACCAACGGATGGGACTGTGGGGTGCACTCGATAACCAACGGCTTCTGCATCGCCCTCGACATCGACCCGTCGACATACGAACCAGGCGACATGCCAATGCAGCGCCTGAGGCTCGCGGGCATGCTGCTCAACGGCGGGTTCACTGGCGACTTTGACATATCTGATCTGTGAGGCCTTCAAAGGTTGCATCTTCGACACGGCGTCGCCGAAAGATCATGGAGCCACTTTTTCTTCCCACGACTCGGGGTCCAAAGGCACGCTTGGTCTCGTGGCCGTCCCCACTGCGGTCAGAATCTGGCTTGACGTGTCCCATCATGTTCCAGCACGATGTATGCACGGCCTCGTCTGAACCGCGAGTCGGGGCTTTTCCAAGGAAACTCCAGTTTTTTTTTCCTTCTTTTTTTTCTCCCCTTTTCCCGATAGCACACCACAACCACCAGCCAACCTATCACGTTGTTCAATTACATTCTATGTCTACGCCAAGCATTCTGTCCCTGTCTTGTTGTTCTGGATGCCCGATGTGCGAAGTAGTCGCACGCGTTCAAAGGGATGGGTGTGATTTGATGCTTTCTCAGTTGGCCTCGTCAATCGAGCCCCAATTTGAGCCGACTCTTCCGAGACTGGGATCCAATCAGCGGCATAGACATCATCGCTTGATTTTCTTCGTTGTTCTTTTTTCTGCTTTCTTTCCCCCTGCTCTTAATCGGAGGTATTCACGGCCGGCAGCAGGCATAGCCCATTTCACATGAAAAGGTGTTGGTATTGGCCAAGGTTGGGAAAAGCGGTCAAAGCCGTTGTCCCCTCTTAGACGCCGCGTTGCACCACCGGGCAATCCATTCGGACTCGATTTCTTCTTCTTTCTTCTTTTTTTTTCTCGCTATGCTAGCTCTGGGGTGGTTTTCATGGCCGGCGTTGGGAGCATTTCGGCTACTTTACTTTCCTCATATTGCCGGAGTTTCTTGCCTAGTTTCGGATTATCCCTTGTTATGCGGCAGTTAGCGGTGTCCCCCGCTGATTTCTAGCTCCTTCTCTTGAGGTGGCATTTGTCGGGCTCCGGAACCACGGGCGTGGATTTGATTAAGGGCCGAACAAGCACGCACTGGGATATGGCTTGTGTTTTCAGGAGGCATATCCCAAAGACGAATCGACGCGTTTGGCCATGCTGGGTCAGCTGGACAACGGCCGGCTGAGCTCAGCTGGAAGGAAGCCTGACCTTGACGGGGTAAATAAAAAAAAAAAAAAAGGTTGTGGCTCAGGCATTTGCGCATTATACACGATGATGGCCCGACAGACGAACGCGGCGATGACACAATGGGGTGACAACAAGGCCGCCGGACGAAGGAGCGGACAAAACGCCGGCACCGCAGAAACGACGAGCGCAAAGGCGTTGGATGCATTACCGGCTAGGGTGGCAGGGTAGGGTAGGGTAGTAGGGTGGTAGGGTGGTAGGGGTTGAGACTGAGTGGCGGCACCGCCGGCATGCCCGCCTTCCCCCATCGCTCCGGTGGGGGACCCGCACCCACCACCCACCCACCACCCACTCGAGATGCGGCACGTGTGTGGGTGCCTGTCTGTGGGTTTGCCTGTGTGCGGTGCATGTGTGTCCGAGGCCAGGGGAATCAGCAGGGCGCACTAACCGGGCCAGGAAATGTTCTCGAAGGCACCACCACCAGCGCGCGCGCCCGCCCGCTGCTTCCATGGTCGGCCGACGAACGACGACGCCATTGGAAGGCGCCCCGCCAAGCCCGACTCCCGCCCCGCAATCCCTGCCCAGCGACAGGAAGGCATCGACTGGGCACGGCTCGGATGATAATGATGATGATGGGGGGGTCGATGCCCTTGCGCTGTGCTCCCTCGCTTATTGCCATGGCCTACCGCTACCTGGCCTCCCAACTAGATCCAGATGCCTGTTTTGAATGCTTTGTTGTTGGCGTCCCTTTCGCTCCCCTTCTCCCTGCATCCCCCTGCCCGGCCAGCCGAACCAATCAATCCTGGGGTGGTGGTCCAGGTGTTTGTAGGGAATCAATCCCCTTTACCGAAGGAAGTGGGGAGCGGGATTTTTTTTTTTTTTCCCTGGGCATCGCCTCTGCCGACCACTCCCTGGCGATCGATCGACGCGACTTACTGCTAATTATTGCCAACGGCACGAAGACCTGGCCCAAGGGGGGGGAAATGAGGGGCTGGATGATTGCGATGCGAGAATGGCAAGAGCAGGGCTGAGCCGACCGACCATCGACAGGGGAGGGCGGCGGCCGTGTTTCTGACCTGATTGATCCTTCCGAGCAGGTGCGGATTGGACGGTGAATGAGCCCACGGTCTCGAGGGCTGGACAGATTTGTCGTCGTCGCGCGCGCCTACCTACCTACCTACCTACCTGGTACACCTCCCTAAACCTGACCTGCATGCAAGAGCCCGCCACCCGGGAGCCGATGCTTACGCCTATCGATTGCTGCCGTGGGCGTTCGTACGCATATTCCAATCTCACGGGCAACCAGGCAGCGACTTCGGACGGTTGCGGTCCTGCCGGCAGTGCCGGGAATAACTGACTGATTGGCTGACTGGTTGTGGCGTTTTTGCAGAGAGCTGTCCGTGTGTGTGTGTGTGTGTGTGTGTGTGTGCAGCGCAGCGCATCGCAGGGCGGTACAGGGTGATGGCAACTGGCACGGAATTGTTCTCTCCAATATCCTCTTTGGGCCGCACGCAGCCTTTAGCATGGACACCCATTCCATATTAACCACAGCGCCACCTGCCGCCGGGTTACATGTGCCGCTGCTGCTGCCCTCCATTCCCTATGCAGAGCCCGACCGGCTGGGCTGGTCTTGCCGGCCTCCTCCATCGTCATTCGCCAGGCCCAGCTCCGTCATGGGCGCGCCCTTGTTTGGCATGGTTGGCGGTCGACACGTCCATGTACGAGGGTTGCAGATGCCCGGATATTGTCTGCAAACGACGGCACCACATTTGCATATCCACTCGCATGCAGTATTGCAATCCTATCCAAGAAGACCTTCTTGCTGGCGTTTTCCTACCCCCCTTACTCCCGCAGACGGCGGATCGTCCCCTACCGGGCTGCGTGCGGGGAGGATGGGAGAGAAAAAAAAATTAAAAAAAAAAAAAAAAGATTACCTAAAGCAAAATAAAAATAAAAAACAAAAACGACAGAACGAGACAGGGATGCATGCACCTTTGTTTGTGGCTGACTCCACTTGGGCGAGCAGCGACCCTGTAGCCTGGACGGAGCCGAGACGTTGACTCGGAAAGACGCGGTAATTGGCGCTTGGCTGACTTTGGGTGCTACTGGGGCCCACCCCGGCGGGGGCTGCACGTCTTTTTTTTTTTCTCATTTTTCTCTGACTTCTCCTCTTCTCCTCGATCTTCCAGTCTTACCAGGGGGTCCTGGAAAACCGGGCGCCCACCTTGCTCTTCTTATTTTTAACAAGCACAACCCCAAGTGGACACCACCCCAATTGTGCTCGCGGGTGAGTGGCGATGTTCTAAATCCGATCGTGTCGCAACTAGGCTAGTCAATCGAGGCTGGTGCGCTTGCATCTCTGCTGCTGCGCGAGGCACGGACCTGTCATCCTTCCTTTGCCTTGTTGGTGTTCACACCAGACCCGTTGGTGCTTGTCCATGTCTCCCAGCTGTCTCGGTCAAGCATCGGTCCCTGTGCGAGGGGGAGGAGGATGACGAGGCCCACTCGGCCGGATACATGCAGCGCGGCCTTGGAACGGTTCTAGCGCCCTTCTAGCGCACCGCCCATCTCCCCTCCTGTGTGGCATGCATGCCCTGTTCGCTTTTCGGGCCCGTTGGGAAAAGAGAAGGTCGGTCAGCAAATAAAACAGCCAAGTCAAAGCACGAGCTGGACCCATCCTTCGCGGCACACTAACACAACCGACCGCGCAGTCATTGGGTGTTTCTTTTGACCGTCTCCAGTCTCCGGTACAGGGATCACAACAGCATCACCACCTGAGGCAGGCGGACGGTCACGCAGCAAGACAAGACTATACCATCGCTCGGATACTGCGTCCGAGAGTGCTTCACGCCGCCTGTTGGTTTCTTACGTCGGCACATGTATCAGCCGGCATTACGTTCGTCTTGGCGCCGCCCGGGGCCCTCTGTGGAGGAGAGGGAGGACCTCTGCGAACAGGACATGTCAAGCATGTACAGGTCACGCCTAATTCCCACCCACCACCACCACCAAAAAAAAACATGAGACTTCAATCACTAACATGGGGTAGCATTGCATCCATGACCAAGAAAGACAGGGAAAAGAGAGAAAAAAAAAACCAGAATTAATGCCCCGGCCATAGTAATGCCAGGAAAACAAGGGCATCTCGGGTAGGGCAACAAAAAAAAACCCCCCAAAAAAACCAATGAGTTGAAACTTATCAGGAGCCTTCCATTGTTTTGTGATTTTGTTGCGGTCAAGGCCATAGTTGGCGCCAGTATGTAGCTAACCCTGGTAATTACCAACCGCAGTTAGGTTGAAGCGGCTTGGCGGGGACAGTCCATGAAGCGTCCTTTCTTTTTCTCCTTTGGTAGCCGGCGTCGCAAAAGGGGCAATTGCCATGACACCCATGCTGGTGGCCTGGAAATTACTACAACACTCGCTGCCAGCAGGAATCCGGCAGGGCTCAGGCTAATGGCGGGGGCAGGCTCGGCAGGCAGTGGCCTGGCCCTGTCTGTAATGCAGACAGACATGGACTCGACATCGCCCAATTGGGCCTGTCATGTGTAAGCGAATGTGGCCGGGCGGCCCCTGGAAGGAAGCTGTCAGCGCGCAGAGAAGTCTAGTGGACGTTAAGAACGAATGCAGGAAATGAAATCAACGACGCAAGGGATCACAGCTGACATGCACCTGTATGTCCTCGGCCGGGCCATGGCCACGGCGTTGGGATACCCGGGCGGCACAAAGGAAGTCACAAGGAATCAGCGGCCGAGCAATGGACGGAGATCGGCGTTTGGAAAATCTGGGAGACGCCAAGCGAATTAGTGAAGTGGTAGTGCTAATGGAGTCCACCCCCCACACTCGCGTGAGAGCGAAACCAATGTGCGTAGAGGAACAAAGAACGGCAAGGTGCAAGCATCCACCAAGCAGGGAGGCGTGCCTGACGCTCGCTCCATGTCGGATGCAAACCACGAGGGGGTATGAAAAAGCCTCGGAGCCATCATACGGGCGAGGGGAGAGGGCAGGCAACCAGTCGCCAGCCCGGAACACTTGCCGGGAGGTAAATAGAGGGGAAGGGGGAAAAGAAGACGAGGGCAAAAAAAAACACTCAAAAAAAAGATAAAAAAAAACAACAACAACAACAACCAATGGGCGCTCCTGAACCGCGCGGTTCTTAGTTGCCATTGTTTGTGCCTACTGGGCATGGGCATCATCACGCCATTTCGCCGCCCGTCGGACGCCCAACCTGGCTGAACCCGGCAGGGGCCCAGGAGTCGCCCGCTTGGGCTCGGCTCTGTGCTGGCTCGCTGCCTGCCTGGAGGTGTGCTCCTGTGCCCTTGCGGCAAGTGGAGTCGGCTGGGGACAGGGGGGCAGCGCAGCAGCACACGGCGCTCGCTGCGGGGTGGACTCGATGGCAAGACTACACTGCACTGCACTGGAAATGGATTACTCAACCGTGCCATGGGAGCGTACTGTGCTGTGGTGGAGGCAGGCCCACCGGCGGGTGCAGCACCAGCAGGCATTGCGCTTCTGGTGCTGGCCGACGGCGACGCGAGGCGTGGCCCGGGATACCCTCGCAACGCGCTCTTTGCCGTCGTTTGCTGCAGAGAGGGCTCCCGTCGCGGCCGGCGTTTGCTGGGCGGGCGGGTGGTCGCACGCCCGTTTGCCGGCCGGGCCTCTGGCGGCTTTTTGGGCGCCACAGCGATCGACAGTGCTTGGCCTTGCTCCCAAGCCCGTGCAGGCAGGAGGGGTGGCCGGGGGGAGGGGGGTGGCCCGACGAGGAAGGAAGGGGGGGGAGTGGTGTCAGTTCCGCGCGACGCCTGACTGGTTCGCCGCTGCGACTTCTCCCGCTCTTCCAGAAACTAGAGACCGCCTCTTCCGCATTGGTCAACCACCGAACCGCCCCCGGCTCTGCCCACCCATCCAATCTGGCCACCACACCACCACCACCACCACCGCCTGCGCCAGCAGACCAGGGACCCAGGCACCCCCCACAGCCCATTTGCCGTCGCCTCCGTCACGCACGCACGCCCTCCCATTGTTTCCTCCACCTCGCCCGCTGGATATCTGGTCCCTGCCCGCCGTCCTCGCTCGTCTGCCTGCTGCCACACCCAGCTTCCTGTTCCCGGTTCCTCCCCGCCGATTTGGGAAGCAGCGTTGCCAAAGCGTCTGGAAACAAGCCAGACAGAATAAGAAGCAAAGCTGAGCCGGCCGGCGCGCCCCTTGGCATCTGCGCACGTTCTTTTTTTTTTTTTTTTTTTCTTGGGTTTTCCCTTCTAGTTCTTCTTGTTCTGGCCTTCCGTATTCTCCTTGTTCCTTGGCTTGTTTGTCTCGGCGCCTCGTTCCTTCCACGACGCCGCTTCGGTTTCACCAAGAGCCGCTGGCCAATTCTCTGCTCCATCCTGCCCCATTTCTGCCCTCCCTCCCACCGCTCGGGAACCTGCAGTCGCCCGCGCACACCACAGCCGCCTCCTTTTCTTGCTCCTGCCTGCTCACCTCGTGCAGCCGCCTGCCTTGACCTGGTCACCACCGCCGTCCAACCTCCCAACTCTGCCCTACCCTCCGACCAGCGCCTCGTTCATTGGCCAAGCCCACACCGGTATTTGCGTCGATACCATCGCACAAGTGGCTACTTGCATTGCGCTTCCCTGCGCCCTCGTCCATTGGCCTCCCTGTCTGCTCAACTCGCGCAGGCAAGTCTCCATCCATCTGAATCGCCAGACCACCCCGGGCCCCTCTTTCCTCGCCCCCCCCCAATCTCGCTCCGTCTTTCTGGCTTGTGGCTCCGACGACTACGCCGCCGACGAGGAGAACGACGACCGCGACCGCGGCCGCAACGGTACACACGACGCTTTCACAGGTAGATCTAACCGCCCGGCTTGGTTTGGCCTCGGTCTCGCCCCGAATGTTCACGCGGCTGTGAGGACGGACTCGACGTGTTCCCGCAAGCGATCATATCGATCCTGGTGCCGCTCGCTCCAACCCCGCCAACCCCGAGACCTGGCAACGCAAGCATGAAAAGATCCCGAAGACGGACATATTCGCCCACCCCGAGGAGCCTTTCTCCTGAAAACTCACCTACGCGCGGGGGCTGTGACGGCACCATGCCGGCCACTTCGCGGCCAAGCTCATTGGCCGCGATGCACCCGACGCTGCAGGATATCCTGACCAACGTCGCCCCGCCTCCTTGGACCCTTAGCGCCTTCATGGCCTACCTGTCCCAGAACCACTGCTTAGAAACCCTCGAGTTCACGCTCGAGGCTGAACGCTACCGCTTAGCCTACAAACAGGTGGCCAACGACCAGGCCAACTGGACACGAGACGCAAACGATCACATTTGCAACCTGTGGCAGAGGCTGATGAACGCGTATATCCTTCCCTGCGGGCCTCGCGAGGTGAACCTGCCCGGTCCCGTCCGCGACCAATTACTTTCGCTCGCCGGCACCCCGACTCCGCCCGACCCGTCAGAGTTGCAAGAGGCCGTCAAGATCGTGCACGAGCTTATGAGCGACTCGGTCCTGCTGCCTTTCCTCGAGTCCACCAACGCTGCGCACCAAGCACAAGAGCAGCTCGAGTGCGAGCACGACCTGCGACAGGGGCGCGCAAGGCTACGCATGCCCAGGGATGCCCCTCCGCAGGAGGAATCAAGCCGGTCGCCCAAGTTGTCTTTGCTTCCCACGCTCCACCTCGGGCGCAGGTCCGAGGGCGCAGCACGCTCCTCCTCCGCCTCCTCGACTGAAGCTACTGATAGGGAAGGCACCGCCACCGACGAGAGCAGCGGCTCTACACCACCCCCAGGCGATCCCTTGACACCTCCCACCACTCCGCCCACTTCGGATTGGAGCTTTGGCACATCTCCGGGCAGCTTGCAGAGGGCCATTAGCGCACATAGCAATGGCTGGAAACGCATGAGCGCCAAACTCGGCCTCGGCAAGAAGAGCCGGTCCACTCGACGTGGCAACACCTCGGACGCGGCCGCCGCTTCGCCGTATGGATCCACTGGCTCCGACGTCGACGTGCAAATGGCCGGCGTAATCTCGCCGATCGCAGGCAATGCCGCTCACAGCCACGACAACCCCTTATGAAGGTCACAGGTCGTATCACTACCCGCACAGCTTGCCACCACCGCTGTTGCATCGGCACAGAATTCTCCAGGACTCGAAATCCATGGACCTGACAGTGCCGGTGCCGTCAATCGCGCTGGCCAGAATCTGCCTCTTGAGGCTGATTCGGACCAAGATGACGGATCCGCGGACGGGTGGGAAGAGCCCCATCCAGGCCAGAAGCTGTTGCTGTCATATCCGAGGGCATCCGACGCCCTCGGCTTTGTGAGAGCAGACGGCTTTTCGGCCAGCGATGGTGGGGCGTGCAGTAGTGATACGGCCGCAAAATATCGTTCTTCACCGCAACAAACGGGGCATTCGGGCATGATGTGGCTGACCCGGCGGAGTGCACGGACGAGGGTGAGGAACGCTCAGGCCAGCCAACCAATCCTCCGCCTTAATACAAGGACAGCCAACGAGGTTTGTGGCGCCGCGGACAAGCCCAATACGACTGCGTCATCGACTTGCCCCCATGCGGAAATGAGCCTAGTCGTGGCGACGGAGTCCAGCGGCGGCACACGGATGCTGGGGCTTGAGGAGGCCGTCGAGTCTATGCCCTTGACGATTGAGGACCCCGACGCCAAGACCGAGGTGGGAACGACGTGCAGCTCCTGCGACGCTGATGGAGATACTATCAAGGGGGCGTCTCCATTTCTCGAGTCGCCGCCACTCGACTTCACCGACTTCTCGAATCACGTGGGCACAAGCGTCGACTGCCATGGCAGGCTCAACGCATCATCTGCTACCATCATGGGCCCGGGTGCCAGCCCCTCATTGGTCGAGGCCGAGAGCGACGCATATGGCTGGGAAGCTGAGCTGGATCGGCGCCAGTGCTGCAAACTTTCATGCATCAGCAACCCGGGTAGCTCGGCCGAAGGTCATTCTCGTCAGCAATGTGCCTCCAAGCGCGGATTTTTGCACCGTGTCTTGAGCAGCATCCCGTCCCATCGACCAAGTGCCGAGAACACGGCGGTTCCTTGGTAGCACAACCACCGCGCTCAACAGCTTGCTCAGTGGTTGTTGTTTTTGACAGCATTTGCAACCATCTATTCACTCCGATACCCAGCGCTCTCGATCCCGCACTTCTACCTTTGCTATTTGTACCACATCTCATTTGTCATTGTCATTACTATTACCATCATCATCATCATCATCACCATAGATCTGATTGTTTGATTTTTGCCCAACCGCCCGGAGCCGCATGTGGTTCAGAGGTTGGGAAACTGGGATCTATGACTGGCGTTCTGGCTGGGTTGCTCTGACGACATATGCATATATAACGAACCCACTGATCCTTTCATCATAGGACGCTGGGGGCAATGACTGAGATCTCATTCAGCCATGGCGTTGGGGATTATAAAGCGATTTACATATATCAGTATGTGTGCGGTGTTTACGACTCTGCTTTGATAGCTTGACCTTTTTGGGCTGCGGATTTTGTATACACGACGGCACGGTATCCAAACGAAACAGCGCCTAAACAAAGAGAAGCCAGGTAGAGAAGATATAGCAGGACAATAAATCGGTACAAGACCGAGGCTGCTTTGGCCAAGCATAAAGGAAACTGGTTCCCTTGCCGAGACATTGAACACAGCAAGTGGCTTTGCTCAGATGGCACGCATATGATGCACACGTTTGATGGTAGTCACGGTTACATATNGAGAGAGAGAGAGAGAGAGAGAGAGAGAGAGAGAGAGAGAGAGAGAGAGAGAGAGAGAGAGAGAGAGAGAGAGAGAGAGAGAGAGAGAGAGAGAGAGAGAGAGAGAGAGAGAGAGAGAGAGAGAGAGAGAGAGAGAGAGAGAGAGATGCCTTGGTCGATATTATGACAGCTAAAACATAACAAAGCTACTCCTGTTTGGATGCCCATGACGCCACCTCCAGGACCACGACGCCCCCCCTTTTGAGTCTAAAGCAGAGATGGAGCCTAGCCTATTGAGGATGAAAGGTGAAATAACGTAATCGACAATGGAGAAAAGAAAGTATAACGAGAGGGAGAGGGAGAGAAAGAGACGAAATACGGCAAAGGGATGGACCCAGTATGGGCGAGCAACCATGAAAACCTCGTGATTCTGGCGGCCCAATGCGCTGGTTGACAACAGGTCGGTTAGTTCACCTCACCCGGGGGCTTGTCGTGCCTCGAGTACATCTTGTACTCGAGCGAGGCAGACAGGTCGATCTTGCCCTGCTCGATCTGCTTGCGGGTGGCCGTGAGTAGTGGCTTGGGAAGGCCCATGGACTCGAGGTAGGCGACGGCTGTGGGGAGCGGTTAGCCTTTGTGCGCACATGCGAATATACGTCGGGGGACATATAGGATATATATGAACTTACTCTCTTTCCACTCAAGGTCCTTGCGATGACTGCTCCACTTGAGCTCCTCGGCCATAATGTCAATGACGCTGGGCAGGGCCTCGAGGGCGGCCTGGGCGTTGAGGAAGGCGAGGCGGGTGCGGCGGGCGAGGACGTCGACGGCGGTCTGGGCGTACTCGTGGCGGACGGCGTAGCGGACCTCGCCGTCGACAAAGGGGTAGAGCTCCGAGATGCGGTGGCCGCGGGCGGGGAAGCGCTTGCTGGTCGGGGCGCTGAGGGCGGCGACGGTCCAGGCGCGGTCGCCGTAGCTCTCGGTCAGGTGCTTGGCCACGTCCGTCTCGACGCCAAAGTGCTGGATCAGGTGGATGAAGAGGTTCTTGCCGTAGCCGTGGGCGCCGACGAGGCGCACCTTGTGGGTCTGGCACGAGCCGTCGAGGTGGGCGCCGTCGTCGACGGCGTCGGTGCCGCTGACGCGGGGGGCGTTGACGACGGGGCCGGGGCGGAGGCCGAACTCGGCCACGGCGGCGTCGACACACTCCTCGGCCATCTGGCGGTACGTGGTCCACTTGCCGCCGGCGCACGTCAGCAGGCCCGAGGGCGAGATGTCAATGAGGTGGTTGCGCACGAGCGACTCGGTGTTCTTGGCCTTGGGGTCCTTGACGAGCGGGCGCAGGCCGGACCAGGCGGCCAGCACGTCGCCGCGGCGCACCGTGATGTCGGGCGACAGGTAGTGGCGGACCTCGTTGAGGATCCACTGGATCGACTTCTCGTCGGGCACGGGGTCCCTGGTCACGGTGGAGGGGTCGTCGGTGGTGCCGGCGATGGTGTTGCCCTGCCAGGGCAGGAAGAAGATGACGCGGCCGTCCGAGGTCTGGGGGTCGATCAGGCCCATGTTTGCGGGGCTGTAGAAGCCGGGCAGGACGACGTGGACGCCCGAGGAGGGGGCGACGATGTCCTTGCAGGTGGGGTCGTCGAGCTTGCGGATGCCGTCGGTGAAGGGGCCGGTGCAGTTGACGATGCAGCGGGCGCGGACGGCCAGGTCGCGGGGCGGGCGGCCGTCGCGGGCGGGCACGAGGTCGCGGGCGGTGGCGCCGCACAGGCGGCCCGAGGCCGGGTCCTTTTGCAGGGCCGTGACCTCGACGTGGTTGAGGACGGTGGCGCCGTAGAGGGCGGCGGTTGCGGCGATGGACACGTTCATGCGCGAGTCGTTGTGGGCACCGTCGTAGTAGACGAGGGCGCCGACGAGCCCCTGCTTCTTGAGCATGGGGAAGGCGTCTAGGGCCTTGGAGCGGGTCAGGAAGTAGGAGCTCTCGATGCCCTCGCTGCCGGCCAGGAAGTCGTAGAACTTTGTGCCGGCCCAGTAGTAGGGGGCCTTCCACCAGCGGTCGAGGGGCAGCATGATGGGCAGCCACGAGCTGAGGTGGGGCGCCGTCTGCAGGAAGTACTTGCGCTCCTTGAGGGCCTCGCGCACCAGCTGGTACTGGCTGTAGTCGAGGTTCCACACGGCCTTCTCGAGGTAGCGCACGCCGCCGTGCACCAGCTTGGTGCTCTTGCTGCTGGTGCCGCAGGCAAAGTCGTCGCGCTCGACCAGCGCCACGCGCAGCCCGCGCGTCGCCGCGTCCAGCGCCACTCCCGCCCCCGTGGCGCCGCCGCCGATGACGAGCATGTCGTACACGGCCGACTCGTCCTGCGCGCTGCGCCTGAGCGCGGCGAGCTGGTCCTCGCGCGACGGCAGGCGCGGGAACCGCGGCAGCCGGAACGTGCCGTCGGCGCCGTAGATGGGCGGCGGCACCGCCGGGTCCTCGAAGCCGGGGATGTTGCGCGGCCGGTATGCGTAGAAGAGGAGCCCCCCGCCGACGGCCGACGCCCCGACAGGGGCCGCCAGCCGCCGCAGGAAGGCAAGCCTAGACATGGCGTGCCGGGGGCTGCCTGTTGGGCGGCGAGGTGGCTGGCTAGGGTGGTGTGTATGTGCGTGTGTATTTTTTTTTTTTTTTAGTTTTTTATATGCAGGTGGGCTGTGTGTTTGTGGACCGAGGTAATAGCTGTATCTGGGGATATATGTTAAGTTACGTAGGTCGGACAATGGACAGCAGCCCGGCCTGTGTACTCGGCGGCTCTTTGCTTGCTCACGGGCTGCCGCAGTCCACGGCAAAGGAAGGGCCAGCTATCCAAGACGGCGAGCAGCACAGGGAAACAGACACCAGAGGTGGCAGGCAAGGGAGGGTTTGAGCGATGGTGGCAACAATCGCGGACCCGAGCAGCACAAGTCTCAAAAATAAAAATAAAAATAAAAAAAGAAGGAGGGGGGAGCGAAGACGGCACACGGTGTTGCAAGGTCGATCGATGGTCGGTTGGTGCTGTCGGCAATAAAACGACGACGGACGATGTGCAGGCGGCCAGCCGCCGGAAACCGCGCACCCAGCTGTCAGCCGACGGACCGCCAGCCACCACACCACACCACAGCACCACAGCACCACAGCGGCCGAAAGCGCACGTCTCGCGGCGGCTCAGGCGTGCGCAGGCGGCCGACATGACGTTGAATGGACGGTGCAGCAGTGGGCAGCAGTGGGCAGCAGTGAGGTGGGCCGGTGGGGGAAACCCAGCAGCCTCCACCGTCTGTGCCTGCGTGCTGCAGATCCATACATGTCGAGGCACTGTGCCTGCCTGCCTGTCCAGCCCCGAATCGACGCCCCGAATCGGCGCCCCGATCCACCCAGGCCAGACCAGCCATGCCGCTAAAAAAAAAAAAATCACGACAGCCCAGCGGACGCACGCCCCTGGACAGTGTCTGTCGCGCATTGCTGGGCAGGAACGTGGGCGCACAAACCTGCCCGCACCTGCTCTGCTCGGGTAAATCAAGATTTTCCACCAATCGGAGCGGGGCCTCGGCGCAGGTTGCTCGCCTCGCATCTCCAATTGGACCAC
>PYSQ01000489.1:0-22825 GCA_003049435.1 Nakataea oryzae | reverse complement strand
GTGCTTGAGTGTCTGGGTCAGGGGTTCTAGACCTATCTGGGCTCGGGAGACGAGGCTCAAAGATGGCGGTCACCGCTGGCTACCTAGCGCACCCACAACCCTGCCAGGCCCACCCAAAACCGGGTCTGAAGATGGGGGGCCAAGGGGTAAAAGGAAGGTCGGCTTGCAGCTTGCTGGGCCTCGTTTAGACATGCAGATTCTGCACCAGAGGAAAGGCCCGGGTGGCAATTGTTTCTCTATCATTGGCTGCCCCATTCCCGACGCTTGTCGGATGTCGATTCTCTGTTCCTCTCTTGAATGGTCTAGGCTTTCTCGGTGGCCATGCCGGACGTTGCTGGTATTAGCTGACGGCCACGAGCAAAACGGTCGTGCCGTTGAAGCACGCAAACTTCGCCCTTGGCTTCTTCTTCTTTTTCTCTAGTTCGGCCGCCATGCTGAGGCAGGCTCCATGTCAACCCCACATTTTAGTCCGGGTGCTGTCTTTAGGCCACACACCAACGCAAGCAGGAGTTCACTGGACAGGTAAATACGAGGATATACTCATAGTGGTACCTAGCCGCGAAGTGAGCCGTGGGGACGGATGCAAAAAGGGTCCAATAGAATGCTCCGACTTGCCAGAAGGGTGAAAAAATATTTGTTTCGAGGTCGCCTCATCTTCACCGAGTTGATCCTCCACGTGTGGAGAGTGGAGAGTGCGGCCTAAGCTGGTACGAGCGGGTTTCTGGCCAGTCTCTTTTCTTAATTTCGGGTCCTGCCGGATCCGCTCCCTTGCGGACAGACGACGAGCGAGGACAAGCAGGTCCCCGGCGCGAGGAGGCACAGGTAGGAACCAAGGCAATCTCGCGCGGGCAGAGAGATTTGCGTGGGCGCGGTGGCGACAGCTTCCCGCGTGGTGTTTCGAGTCGGTGCTACAGGCAGGGCCCCTGGATTGGCGGTTACGAGGGACGGCTGGGCAGACGGGCAGATGGGCAGATGAGCAATCGCCCGTCGTTCGTCGCGGAGTGAGCAAAATGGGGAAACGCATTCCTGGTCCCCGAAATCCGAGCGTCGGATGTGAGTGCAGTGCGGCTCTTGCAGCACTGCATGTTTTGGAGTGGGGGGCGGCCGGTTGGCGGGCTGCTCGCTTACAGAATTGGCGGGCGGCTGAGGGAACGCGCGCCCAGGCAGGTACCCTCCAGCGCGCATGGACGCGGCGGGTACCTGCGGTGCGGACGGGTGGGTGGGGGGAGAGTGGTCCTGCTGGGCGGGCCCCCTGAGAAGCTCTGACAAAGACGAGACGGCATGGGCCTGCTCGGCTGCCCTGCATGCCTGGCCCCTGTCTGCTCGCTTGCGTAGAAACGGCCTGTGAACTGGCAAAAGGTGGGAATCCTGCCACTCTGCTCAGCCCATGTGGAGAACTCTTATTCCTTTTCAATTGCTCGCTTGGAGCCAGCGGATCCCTACGACAGGGACCTCCGCTGCCTCGTTGTTTTGATCGGATCGAGCTCCCGAAAAAAGAAAAGAAGAAAAAAAAGGAGCGGAAATGGGATGGAAAGGGTCTCAATTGGATGGAAAAACTCAGGGCGCGCGCCTTCCTTCATCGCTTAGTTTGCAAGCCCCTTTTGCTGCCCTATCGCAAGCCCTTGGTAAAACTGATTCCTGAGCGACACTGGCGCCATCTTCCCCCGACGGCGTCAACCAGGCGACGACGGCCTCCTGTTGTTCGCCCCCTGCATGCCCAAGGACTGCACCAAAATACACAACAACCCTGGCGGTTACACTGGACTGGGCCCTGATGGCCGGAAAGTCGAGCAATCCGGTCCTGGGCGGCTGCTGGCTCCAAGGATGAACTTTGCAGAGCTGGCTTTTTTTCCTTTCTTTTTTATCTTTTCCTTTTTTTTTCCCAACGTCAATGCCTGTCTACAGTGCTACCTTGGCGGCACAGAATCGTGTTGCATAGTGCGGACGCATCGACACAGGGGCAGCGTCCCAGACTTTGAGCGCCAGAAGCCCCCGGATCGACGCTCTTTAATTTTACTCTATTCCTCGCCCCCAGCGCACCGGCCGCCTGGCCTCCCACGCCGAACCTGCCAACCTGCCAGCCCTCATCTCATCTCTCGGCTTGCCCCTTTCCCTGACCCAGGACCCACTGATCTTCTGACCATGATGTGCGCTGTGTGCTTGTTTGACTGAGCTTCGTGGATGCATTGATTGTTCAGACGACATTTGCCCGCATGTTTGATTCCTGTCGATGCATGCTCCGTGATCACCCTCCAACTCCCGTCAACTCTGGTTCGGGTCTTTTTTTTCCGCACTGGAAGCGGGCATCTGGGGCATCATAATGCTTCCCCAAACGGAATTATCCCTTTGAATTTCCTCATCCAGTCAGCTAAAACGACCAAGACCTCCTGAGCTTACCACTGTGTGCTATTGTGACCTGCGTGTATGGATGCCCATAGTCGCATGTTTGATGCCCGATTGTTTCTATTACTGCTGCGTGGCGCCTTTTAGACACAACTTCTACTGCTACTTGTAGGTATCGCGAGCTAAATTAAGTGAACCAAGTGGACATGGAGGTCCCGAAAAAAATGGACATCTGGTTGACTGAAGCTTGGGCGATCTACGGCATGCATTTGATGGCACTTGGAGGATAGCAGTAGAAACGCCCAAGACTTTGTTTCCGTCGCATTATGGCTGTGTGCATGTACAACAATTGAGGGGAGTCTATGTCGGTATGAAAAAAAAAAGAAGAATAAAAAGAAAGAAAAAAACGGCGTTTCCATATACCGAGGTTGTGGGTAAGATATCTTAAATTCGTCACATATCGTCAATAGCATCACCCATGGCTTATGCGTCATCTCCAGACGGCGAGTCCGAGTCTATGCTAGGAGACGAGGCGAGCTGAATCGTCTCTAGGCGTTCATTTCCCAGAATCACTTTGTCGAGATTGGGGTCAGCAAGTTTCGTGGTCATGGCAGAAGACGGCTGTCGAGGCACACTTACATCGATCATACAGGTAATAGCTTGTGACCAGCAATATAGGGGCGCCGACCACGGCACCGGTGTAGCTCCATTGTGCCCGTTTGTATTCCTTCGACGACGGGTCGGCCCCAACCCTCGAGGCCTTTGTGGAGGGGCCGGACGGAATCTGGGCTGCCGGTCTGGCGAGTGCTGCCGCCGGCGCACTTGGCGGCGCCAGCTTTGCCTTGACGGGCGCGGCTCCAGCAGGCTGCGACGCTGTCGGCTTGGTCAGTGGGGACTGTCTGGGCGCCGAAGGGGGCGGCTCCGATCCATGAACGGGCGCGCCAGTTGCTCTGGCTCCTGTTGGGGTTGGTGGCTTTGGCGCCGCCGCGACAGGTGTCGGCCCCGCGACCTTTGCCTGGGGCCGAGCGGCGGGGCTGGTCTTTGTGGAGCTGACACGGGGTGCCCTCTTCACCGGAGCGACGGCCGGCTCGGGGGCCGGAGCGGCGGCGGGCTTGGTGGGGCCGGCCCGCGTCGCCTTCCTCACAGGGGTGGTGGTCGGCTCGGCCACAGAGCCGGTACTCTTCTTCTGAGTGGCCTCGGCGGAGGCTGCTTTGCTGCTGCTCTTGGTGGCGGCGGACTTGGCCGTAGTGGTGGCGGCATGGCGGATGGCCTGGGCCCGGCATGCAAGGGGCACAGGGGCCCGAGTCGGCACGTGGCCGGCACCGACGCCGCCGGCGCCCAGCCACCGCCTCACTGTGGCGGGTGCGCAGATTCTGGATGGCGGCATCTTGAATTGTCCCGAGTGAGGGGAAATTGGCTTGGACAGAAAGAGGAAAAAGAGAAGAAAAAAAACCAACCCCAGTGGATAAGCAATAAAGGCTTCAAATCAACACAACCAATGTTGGCCGAGGTTACTCTGCGGATGATGTGAATGCAGGAGAGAAAAGGAACAGCGGAAAAGCCGGGAGAAAAAAAAACTTTCATGCCCATAGTACCACGCCAATCCGCCCGTTGAACCGCGGATGGCAATCAGCAGTCACCTTCTGCCCTTCCATCCGCACGCGTCGCTGTCGCGATTCTATCCCGCAAACCCCTGCCACGAAATTGCACTTTATGCATTGCCGCCACTCACCTTGCGGGGTCTTTTTTTTTTTTTCTTTCGCAAGTCCCCCGTGCGGGCCGGGTTAGGGTTCGCGGGGTTCCCCCAGGTCTGTTCCAGATCAGATCGACACCTCACAATGACGTTCCCTGAACACGACGTCATATGCATCGGTTTGCATTCATGTCTGCAGATCCCATCTGCCTGCCAGGGCAGCCACCCAGATTCTAGGCTGCTTTTGCCGACAGTGTTTATCCTGCTTAACACTATAGCCCCTCGCTTGCCTACATAATTACTTGAGCCTTGGCTTGTTCGGTTGGAAGAGCGTCAGAATTCAGAGTATCAGCCAGCGCTTGAGCCCCTGTTCATCATCATCTTTCATACCTATCCCGTACCCATCCATCTGGACACCATGTCTGCCCGAAGTGTTCTGATCCTTGGCGGACGTGAGTAAATTCATATACCCTAAAACACGCCCGTTGTTGCGGTGCTGTAAACGGTGGCTTACAAAGCTGCATAGATGGCAAGATCTCAAGGCTCCTCACGCCGATGCTGCTAGGTAAAGGCTGGAAGGTCACCAGTGTCATCAGGATCCCAGAGCAGCAGGAGGCCATCAGAGCCGCTGCTCCCGCCTCCGGCACTCTTGATGTCCTTGTCCGCAGTCTCGAGGATGTCAAGAGCGAGGCAGATGCCAGTGCAATAATACGTGAAGCGCAGCCGGATTATGTGGTCTGGTCAGCCGGGTACGCGATCCTGATATGCTTATACAAATCATGGCATGCTTCATCCCTGATTGCCCATGTAGGCCCGACTGACAAGACTCTCTGCAGAGCCGGCGGCAAGGGTGCCCCGGAACGCACCTTCACCATCGACCGAGACGCTGCTATTCATTTTATCAAGGCGTGAGTCCGCCCGTAACAAGCCAGCCCCGGCCCGACCCGGCCAACCAACTGACGAGCGGCTATGTTTCACGAAAAAAATCTACAGCTCTGCCGCGGAACCATCTGTCAAGAGGTTCGTCATGGTATCCCACCTGGCCTCCAGGAGGTCCAAGCCCTCGTGGTGGTCGGACGAGGAGTGGAACACGTGCCTGCACCTCAACGAGAAGGTGCTCCCGCGATACTACCAGGCCAAGCTGGAGGCCGACGAGGTCCTCCACCGCGAGGGCCGCAAGCGAAAAGACTTTGTCGCCATCTGCCTGCGGCCCGGCGCCCTGACCGACGAGCCGGCCCGCAGGGTCGACCTCGGAAGGACGAAAAAGGCTAGCGGGAAAGTGAGCCGTGCCAGCGTCGCCCAGGTCGCGGCCCAGCTACTGTCTCTCGACGACGAGCAGGCCCGCGGCGTCCAGAACAGCTGGTTGGACTTGCTCGATGGAGACGAGGACATCCAGTCTGGCGTGGAGCGCGTTGCCAGGGACCGCGTTGATGCTGCTCCAGGCGACCCGGTGTTCGAGGAGCAGTAGTCAATGCCCTCGCAGGCAAGCCAGACTTTCATGCATGAGCGGCATCGCACTCGACCCCAAGATCATGGGGGCCTCTTCCGTATTCTCCAAGCTATGCGGGTAGAAAATAAGCAAAAATAGCCCAAACCAGATGTTCTACATAGTCCATCATCACATGCACCATCCAAGCGCGATGTTAATCGAGTGAATCGTTAAAATGACAAAGACTATCAATCCCGCTGCATGAAGGGCGCGCCCAAACAAAAGAAAAAAAAGAAAGGGAAAAGAGAAACGATGTCATGAACGTCGAGGTAATGGGAAATGGATGAGCCCGGCTGGATCGTTCACCCTACTCTCGACAATACGCCTGGCCAGCGTACATGGTGTTTAGCTGTTCAAGTTGCCCATCTAGGGTGGCATCGGAGTCGATGCCACCCTTGCGGCTCAATCCGGACCTGCCGTAGAATTCTCGGGCGTAGTAATAACGGCGGCCGAGCTCTTTGATCTTTTGCGCCCTGGCCTTTCCGTCCAGGTCCGAGATTCCCCCCAGACTCGCCACAAAGTACGAATCTGTCACATAGTACATGAGCCCGCCCACTGACCGCGGATCGGCCGGGAGGGAGGGCCAGTACATGACGAAGGAGGCAAGAAGGACAACGATCATGGCTCCCAAGATAGCCAGGGATATACGGGCGCATACAATGTGCGACGTCAGCGTCTGGGTGGTCTTGTAAGGTATGTTTGAAAGCACGACGGGGAGGGCCTCGGCGAGGCACAGCATAAGAGCGGCGAAGAAGGTGTAGGGCTCGCGCTGCTCAATGCCCCTGTACAGGCCGTAAAAGCCGTTGGAACAGCGCGAGATGAGGATGGACCGCTCGGGCGGCTGCGAATGGCGCATCATGGCCTGGAACGGCGCTATGGACGCGACCGACGAGAAGAAGGCTAGCCAGCAGAACGTCACAACGACTCCTGTTAGGGCGAGCAGAAAGCGGACGCCAAACGAATGCGAATCCATAAAGGTCTTGAAGTCGGACGCCCGATTCAGCGTCAGGTGGTAGTAGAGCACCAGCGCAAAGAGCCCGCACAGGAACAGGGCGACGAGGACCCGCCACACAACCGTCAGGGCGAGGAACGGGTTGGAACGGGGCGCAGCGGGCGCCTGCGCTGCGCCGCCAAACCCAACAGATGCGTAGTCGCTCTCCTGATCCAGCCCCGGCCGCAGAAGGAGCTGGCCGCCGTCCCGGTCCGGGTCCTCCAGGACCACGACCCCGTACTCCTCCTCGAGATCCGGACCCTCGTAGTGGCCAAAGCCATACCTCCGGTCCCGGGACGTCATGGAGGCCATCATGGTCTCCTCGTCGGCTTCCAGCACACGTATCTCGGGGTTCGCAGTCAGGCTCGCGATGCCGGCCACGCTCCACGGGTTCGCCGAGAGGCCCGTCCGCGCGCGGTGGAGCACGGCGGCCAGCAGAGCGAGGAGTAGGATGCAGATGGCCAGGACGGCGATGAGGGCGTAGGCGGGCGCGGGTGACACGCCGAGGCGCGCGGTGCAGCCTGACGGGGATGAAGGCCCGCAGCTTCCGTGCAGCCTTATACCCAGCGCCTCTGCGGAGAGAGGCACCATCAACGACGAAAGAAGAAGGATGGACTGCGAAAGGAGCGGGATCGGCTGCCGCATGGCGATGGGCTTCAGCCAGCCGACGAGTCCCACATACTGCAGCGCCAGGGACTCGGTCCCGGTTGCCCCGTGCGTCGAATTGAGGGCAAAGAAGGGCTGGAAAAGCTTGGCCTGGTTATCGATGATGCGGAGGCCCGCGGCCAGCACGAGACAGACGAGCAGGGGGAGGAACACGCCCATAAAATACTGGGCCTCGCCAATGTTCTCCCTTACTTCGGTGGCGATGACCACAAAGGGGTCCGAGGGGCTCGTCGGCGTCGGGGTTGAGATCAAGGTCGAGGTTAGCGTCGAGCTTGCGCCAGTACTTGTCGAGGTGCTCGGCGAAGGCGTGGAAACGATGGTGGTTAGGCGGCCGCTTATCACCGTGGTGACACTTGTTGGCGGAGGCGTGTATACGGATGTGACCAGGGACTCACCCCGCGTCGTGGCTACCGTGAGGGTCAGAGGCAACGTCCCCGTCGGCGTCGTGGTCACAAGCACGTTCACGGTCGTACCGCCGACCATAAAAACAGACGTTACCAGGGAGGTCGTGGTCAGACCATCGGCGCCCACGGTCACAACAGTTGCCAAAGAAGTCACTGGCGTCCCACCGACCACCGAGATCGCGCTGAAGACGATTGGTTGGAAGGCGGTGGTCTCCTGGCCGTTAAGCATCTGATCAGCCGTGAGAGGGGTCGGCCGTGGCTCAGGCGTGGGCGTGACCACAATCTCTGTAGCAGCGGGGGAGCCCGGCCCTCCCACCGTTCTGACAACGGTCTCAACTGGCGGCGTGTATGGAACGACGACGGTGGCCGGGTTGTCCACTATTTTGGTTTCGGGCTCCTGTGTCACAATGAGGATTTTGGTTTCTCCGTCGACGAGTGTTTCGACCAGCTCGGTTTTCGGGGCTGCGATGGGCTTCTGCTCCTTGGGTCCCTCAATGGTATAGACAGTCGTGATAGTCACAGGTCCAAGCTGTAGTAGTGGACGGACAGACGTGTTAGTGACAGGCCATCTATGTCTCGGTGTTTTTAACGCGGGGCGGGGCCCACGGGAGTCGGGAGACTTGCAGTTAGATATGTGACAGGGGGTAGTTCAAGAACAGCTGTCGCGGTGACGGCAGTGGAGTGTGTTGAGATGACGGTGCTTGTTTTTGGTTCCATCGTAGATTGGAAACTTCCGGGCATGGTTCTGGTGGCTGTCACGGTTTCCTCACCCTCGGAGGTGGACCCGGGCCTTGTAATCGTCAAGTTTCCCCTTGTGACCCAGGTGCCCGGTATCGTGGCGGTTGTGCTGCAGGCGGAAAAGAGGAAGTCGTCCGTGTTAGATCTGTACAATAAGGGGCGTAAAGGACTTTGGCTGGTCAAGGATTTCTTTTTTACCGAGAGATGCTGGTGATGACGGTCGTTACGAGTCCAGTGCTGACCTGGGTCGGCGTGATGACGGTAACGACTGTCGAGGTCCCGACCGAAATGCTTGTGCGTGTGGTTGTCACGGTCGAACCGCCCCTGGTCACCGTCGTGGGCAGATTTGTGACGATGACGGAGGTGACGACGGCCCTCGAGGGTTCGGGAGCCCGTTTTGCCGGCGCTCTGGTGGGGGTCGGAGCGTCGGCCGGCGGCATGGACGAGAGCGGCATCCCTGCCGGCCCGAGAGTGCTGCTGCGGATTTGGCCGGGGATATCGCGGGTTGAACTGTCCGAGTCGGGCATCGACAGCATGGCGTATAGCAAAAGACCCATTGCAACGCAGAGCACAAACATCTGGACGAGGATGTACGGCAGGCGCAGGGCCAGGGGCTTGTAAGAGCGCGCCGGCAGGGCTCGCCGGCCCTTTTCCAAGGGGTCATCCTCGTCTCGTGCTACCTGTGAGTTGTACGCATACGCGCCCATCGAAGACGTATTGATCTGCTGCATTTTGACGGGCCTGGCTGAGGACAGAGTCGAGTCCGTCCCAAGGCGGCCAAGCCGGGCAAGGGCACGTTTGGGCGGGGAAGCTCTGGTGCAAGCGTTAGGGACACGATGGCAACACGGACAGGCGTCGTTGAAACTCCCAATCCGACTTCAGCGTGGCGACGCTACGAGGAGCCATGGGCGAGCGGTCCGGCCTGAGGAAGCCTAACGGCGTAGATGGTACGAGCACCCCGCCTGGCAAGCAGGGAAGGAGACGAAAGAGGGGCCCGGGATTATAAGCGGGCTCTACTCAGAGATTCCCGTAGGGTTGGCCAAGAAAGCGGGCAGAACAACAAAGCGGGAGCTCCAGCCCCGAGGCGGGCAGTGCAGCCAGCAAGCAGGAGAGCCACTCGGCCCAGGGCGCAATCCAGCCAGTCTCGCCCGCTAGGCCTAGTTCGACCGAGGCGCCATCGCCCTCCGGCGACGTTACATACCGCCTAGACCTGGACTTAGACTATGGCGCCGTTGGGAGGCTGGGCCTGGGCCTTGGCGGGCGCCGACTGCTTCTTGAACAGTGGTCCAGGAAAGATGGCGTACATAGCATTGCCACCCTGGCTGGCAGGCAGTGCTCCCAAGGCTGCGCCGCTCTGGCGAGACTTGCGACAAAACTCCAGCGGCCAGCCACCGCCCCGAGCTCGTGTCCGGCAAAAATGCCTGGAGCGCAGGATATTCTCAAGTGCTGCTCCCGGCAGTCACGCCAACGGTTGGATGACCGGACCGGCCCATAGAGCCGGGTTGGGTCGTCAGCCATGCCACCCTTCGGGAGCTGGTAGGGCTGAGAGCTGGATTCGGTTGGTTCGCTCCTCGGCGGCATGGCCCTTCCAGCGATGCCCGATGTAATTTGCTTGTCAAGGCAGCAGCAGTCGCGTCACCCCACTCCTGCCACCTCCGTTCGTCCTTCTTTGCTCTCCCATTGGGGAAGGATGTGCCAGTCGCAGGCCAGACAAGTGCCGTGACGCAGACAGGCGCGTTTCAAGTCCTGCGGCTGGGGAAGTAGCGGGTCACGCGGGCCTTTCGACCATCCTCCATTGCTTGGATATTATACGGGCATCCCAGTTAGGGGGCTTCGCAACCACGCTACAAAAATGCCCTTTCCCAACATACGGGCTGTCACCCATCGACTGTGCATGTTGCATACATGCCCACGCCGTGTCTGAGTGCCAATGTCACCCAAGAGCGTCCCATTCAGGCGGATGGCTGCTGATGCATAACAGCAACACCAAGGGTCGCTTCTTTCGCAACGCACCAGCCAAGACGACGGTTGCTTGCAACAGGAAAGACAATGTTCGATCCAACTCAGCCGCCCCTTCCCATCACCAAGCACAGTGACCGCCGTCAATACGAAGATCCGCACCCGTCATGAAGCTGGAGGCTGGGCTGATAAGAAACACTGCAGCGCCTCGGTACTCGTCGGGCGTGCTCAGCCGGTTGAGCATGTTGTCGTTTGACCAGCTCTTTCTCCTCTCAGGGTACTTGTCAAAGAGCGCTTCCGTCATGGCAGTGACGATGTAGCCCGGCGAGATGGTGTTGACCCGGATTCCCTCGGCGCCCCATTCCGAGGCCAGGTTCCGCCCGAGCTGGATCACCGCCGACTTGGAGGCGTTGTATGCACTATTCTCCGTCCCCCTGGCTGTCAGCGTCCGGGCAGGGGTGGGAAAAGGAGTGGAAAAGAAAGAGGGGGGCTTCAGGGGTGACTTGCGGGCAGATCAGGCCTCTGTTTGCAACTGTTCCGCTCATGGAGGCTATGAGCACGATGCTCCCTCCCTGCTTCAGCCGAACCATCTGCCGAGCGACGGCCTGTGCTGTCATAAAGACGCCCGTGACGTTGACGCCCAGCATCTTGTCCACGTCCTCGGCCGTGTACTCGAGCGCCGAAGTCTCCTGCTGGATCCCGGCGGCGGCGATGAGCCCGTCCAGCCTGCCGTGCCGGTCCGCAATCCCCTCGACGGTTCTGTTGAGGCTCAGCACATCGCGGACGTCGATGCGGTGATATGTCAGGCTCGAGCCCAACTCGGATTTGGCGCGCTCGGCAATGCGTTCAAAATCTGCCGACGGCTCCGGCAGCCGGTCTAGGGCATGGACCTCCTTGGCCCCGGCGTCGAGAAGCGCCTCGGCCTGCACGAGACCGAGGCCACGTCCTGCGCCCGACACAACGACGACCTTGCCGTCGAGGTTGAACTCGGGCAGGCCGCGCTGTCCAGCGGCAGAGCTGACGAGTCGCGCCGCTGTCCTCGCGTGCGAGATTTGAGAGGTGCATCCAAGACGCTGCCGTGAGCTCACGGCCAGCGACCCGGCAAGTCGAGGGACGAACCGCCCAGCCGAAGAAAACATGATCATTTATAATGCGAGGAGCTTTCTATGAAGCCAAGACGGTACAGGACGAGGTGCAGGAAACGGATACACCCAGTTCGGCGCCGAAATACCAACGAGAGATGGACTTGGTCGCTGCTGGTCCGATCTGGTCCGTCGACAAGCTACAGATTGGGGGAACCGGGGTGTAGAGGCGGAACAGCGAGGCGAGGGGAGGTTGGCAGGTTTAAAATGAAATAAGGGGACAGCTCTTCGGACGGAGAGCGACCGGAGGGTCTGCTTGGATTCGGTTCCATGTTGAATATTGGGGATCGCGCCAAGGAAGTCTCGGCTGGAAAGCACCGCCATGCCTGCTCGAACAGGACTTGCCATCGCTTGTACCTCCTTCCATGCTCCCTCTCTGGCCAGGTTCAAGGAGACATTCCCCTCATCTAAGCACCGGACCTGTGCATGGAACCCACCGTCCCTCTCAGCATCATAGGGCAATCACCACCTTTCCCCCACACGTGAGCCCATCAAGCCAATACACACGTCTGGCCACACCACTGTACAATGGGGAATGGGGGCTTGATGCACACCACACGTACCAAGATACCGAAGCGGCAAGTACTTATGTGCTGCCACCCAACCAGATTGCTCCCTCTCGAGGCACGTCCCGGCTTCGGGTTGCCTATATAGGCATCCCGCTCAAGTCGTGGCCATGGTCCGTCCCTAAAGCTTGAGCTTCTTTCCCCTCACTTGCGCCCGCATTGAGCTCCACCAACCCTTGGCCCCGGCCCCATCGAAACGCCCGTGAGTGGCGAGTCGCTTCGACCCAGTGGCCGAGGAGTTACGGTACGAGGTGCTCGAGAAGACGAAATTGGATGTTTTGCAACGGGATATCATCGGCAGTCTAGTCTAGACCTACAGCAGGCTCCGAGGGCGGCTTGCACAATGCGCCCACCAGCCAACCACGCGCTCCAAACATGAGATCCACTCCAACTGCCTCCCACCATGCATGCCGACCTGATCCGCCTGCCCGGCTTTGGCTGCTTGGGCGCTTCTAAATGCCATATATGTAGGCTAGGCAGGTGGGGGATGTGTTGGTGGTCCGTGTATGTGTTAAAATACAGGCTATATAATAGCCCCACGAGTGCACTATCAAGTGTAGTCGGCTACATTTTTCAAAAATGTGTCGTGGCCAGTTTGAAACTCAATAGTATGCAAGAGCACGCACAGATCGGGAGTCGGGCGGAACGGAAAATGAAAAAGGTAAAACACAGACCAGGCAGCATGTCTCTCTGGGCAAGACATTAACAACACAGCGGGGAGGCCACACGCAGGCCTGGGCTCGGGCGATGCCAGGCCGGAACCGTCATCGACTCGCCAGGCCACTCACGTATAGCTCAGGCTGCACCGGCACTATCGCCCTCCTTGCCCCATCTCGACGTCTCATCACCGCCCTCCCATTCATTCTCGACGTAGCCCAGCTCTTGCTTGACCTGTTGGACAGTAGCCGCATCGCCGGTGTTCTTTCCGGCATTGTCACTGTTGCGGGTACGCGAAGCAAGCGTCAAAGAGGCGCCCTGTCAGAGAACATGACTCTGGGTTGACCGGCCAGGAGGGGGGACGCGCACTCGGGCAGGGGAAGGGAGCAACCTACCTCAGTTTAACTGCCGGCTTCCCGTCAACAGAGCTGAGCTTGATGACAATGTTGAGCGGGACCGACTTCTTGCCCGTCGACCGGTTGACAAAGTCGTTGGTCAGGAAGGTGCCGACGCCAAATGTCGGCTTGAAGCCGGCCTCTTCCGAGACCTGCTTGTACTCGAGGCAACGGTCGATATTTAGCGAGTCCGAGAAAACGATGGTCTTGGGCTCCGTGATGCCCTGCTGGTCGTAAAAGGCCCGCATGCGCTTGACGAAGTTGGCCGGGTCACCCGAGTCTTGCCGGACCCCTGCAAACACATCGGCATATGTTTTGCCGGCGCCGGCGCTGGCCTCGTGGGTGGGGTCGAGCCAGCGCACCGGGCGGCCGAACGACTTGAGGAACTCGGGGGTCCCAAAGGTGTCGGTGAGCGCGATGCCCAGGACGCCCGGGCCGAAGCAGGCGACCCAGCGGGCGAGGGCCTCCTCGGATGCGGCCTTGTAGTCGCCCACAAGCGCAGCGATGCCCATGAACCACTCGTGGGCAACGGTGCCTACGGGGGCCATATTGAAGCGCATGGCCAGGTGCACGTTGCTGGTGCCTGCCAGCTTGCCGGGCCTGCCGGCATCCTGGGCCTCCTTGCCGGCCTTGACGAGGCCTCGGAAGACCAGGGCCTGGGTGTGGTAGTCGCGGCGACGGCGGGTGCCGAACTCGGACACGACGCAGCCGGCGGTGAGCAGGCGCGTGCCCTTGTCGTAGGCGAGCTCTTCCTGGCCCTGGTAGTCCCAGTCCGTGTCCATGAAGCGGAAGTAGGCCTCCGAGGTCAGGGCCAAGACGGGGATCTCGTAGAGGATGGTGTCGAGCCACCGGCCGCTGATCTGGATGTCGACATCGCCCAGGTCCGTGTCGGCGCCCGTGCCGCCGGCGAGCGGGGCGAAGCTGACGGTCACCTGGTCCCGGGGGCTCAGGCGGAAGTGACGCAGGAACTCCAGGTATTCGCTGGTGAGATACGGGCAGTTGTCTTTGAGGAAGCGGTACTCCTCGTCCGACAGCGAGATGTTGCCCAATTCTACAAGAGGAGAGTGCGTGGTTTTGTCGTGGACATTATTGATTCGTTTTCCGTGCGGTCAGCCCACCGCCAAGGTCAGGGGTAGGGATGGGGGACGGGAGGATGGCGAGTGGTGGGGTGGCCGGCCTGGTGGGGGTTCCCTACTCCTGATCTGGTCGGCCAGCCATTGGTAGGCGGCTCGGGACAGCCTCTTCTCGGGCGTGCGGTTGCTGAAGGCGTACGTGACGGAGGCGGTGCTGAAGTGCTTGAGGACTGCGCACTGCATCGTCAGCTTGTACAGGTCGGTGTCGAGAAACGATATCACGCCCTCCGGGTACGGAGAGCCGCTGTTGAAGGCCATGGTGGGCGGGCGGCTGTGGTCGGAACGGGTGAGGTTTTTTGGGGTGTCTTTTTTTTTAAGAGAGGAAAAGAAAACCAATTATTGCCTGCTGAATGGTCGATGAGAAGAGCAAAACCCGACTTGGCGATAGGTGGGCTGGTTTGCCCTCTTTCTTGGTCTCTCTCTCTATCTCTCCTCCCTTTGTTCTCAGTCGTTCTTGGCTAACGCAAGGCGTTTGCTCCTTCTTTGGAACATATGACTTGGACGCCTCTGCCTCGCCGCGGCGCTTCTGTCATGGAATTGCCTCAGGTTCCTGGCCCAGCCGCAGCGGCCCAGTCAGTCGCCCTCAGGAACCCGCCCCGATTACCTAAACCGGCCCGCCCCGCCATCGCCAAACACCAGAGGAGCCCGACCGTGCCGGGCACACGATCGCCCGCGTACCACCCGCGCTGTCGGTGCACAGCAGGGCGAGCGGGCGGCCACGCGCGATGACGCCTGGCCGGCACGTCTCGATATGCGATCTTGTACAGCACCCACTCCCCCTCACTACTTGGCCTTGCTCGTTCCGCGACCGCCTCCACGGTGCTTCTGTCGGCTCTCCCGAGGGAGGGATCTGGCCCGACTGTGTGGTGCGGCGTGCAAAGCTCGCGTGACAAACAAAAAGTCTCCGAGCCGCTGCAAGCTGGGCGGCATCCTGCCCGGTGCACGTGTGGCTCCCCGCCACCGGGCTGGCTGGCTAGCGATACCACCCGCCCAAGTGCTCATCGTACGACGGGCACCAAGGCGGCTCAATGAGATACGCCGAAAAAGAACTGACTGTCATCAATCGACGCATGCAAAAGAGCTGGTTTCCGACGGGCCAGACAACTGGCCTGTTAGGATGGGCTGCTGTTTCGGTTTCACACGTGATTGTTTTCGGTGTGCTCCGGCTGTTAATGTCCGATGTTCCCTGTTTCTCTTTTTTTTTCGTGTTCCCGCTGACGCTGGAACTTGTTTTCTTTTTCTCTCCCCCCCCCTGCTCTTTCTCCCCTCTTGGCTTAGACGCACGGCAGGGTACAGCGTTGGGGTACCAGAGGGCAGCACCCACCAGCCGCCTTGTTGCGTCTTCCCGGCAGGCAGGCATACAGGCGGAGGAGAAGTTGTCCTCCCGCTACCCGAGTGGAGCTTCGTTTGCGTTCCTCGACACGAAATAGAGCCGAGCGTTCTTGTGCGAGATGGAGTAGGGGTCTCTTTCGTCAAATGCCGGCAGTCACCCGATACGACGATGCGTTCCTGCCAGGCACGGTCCAGCGAACAGTGCCCAGTATTATGAGAGTTCCAGAATCCGAGAACCCTAGCATTAGTGATGTCTAGCAGGGAGCCTGCAGTAGCACCCTCTGAGGGTAGGCTCCGCTGCGGGGCTCCGGCAACACACAAGCATATGCGGCTGATGGTTAGGTGCTGGGGCCCTCCCTGCAGAGCCCTGAAATTATCCCTCTGTGAGACCCAGAGCCACCGGCAGCACTGGCATCAAGGCCAATGGTCTTTTTGCCTTTGTTATCTATTCTCCTCTCTCATCCTCCTAGCCTGCCCCAGCCCGCCAGACAACAAGCCGTGAAGCCAACATGTAATTCTTGTGGTCGTGGATGTCTCGCCCAGCAGCTGGCCCAGCAGCAGCAGCAGCAGCAGCAGCAACAGCAGCGATTGCTTCTGTCGGGACGGGAGCTGCCAGCTTGCGCACCAACCAACCCCTGCCAGCCACAGTCCGTCCCACTGGCCCGGCTGGCCCGGCTGGCCAGGACCCTGAGCTAACGGCGACTACCGACCTCCTTGGCTGGCTGTGGACCAAAACTTTATCCTCGTACGATGTGCCTGCCGCCGGCGCCACTTTTGCCTTCTTCTCTGCTTCCTTTTTCTTCCTTCCGTGATGCCAGGGATGCGCCGCCCGCGACAAACCGGGCGATTGTGACGGTTCGCGGTCTGACTGGTCGCATGTTGCATACATGCCGTTGGGCCGTCGCGGCGGAGGGCGCAAGGCTTCATCTGTGCCAAGGCGGCAGGTCTAACCGGGCAAGCTGCCTGCCAGCTCGGTACCTAGCCAAGTCCGCAAAATGGATCCTTCTATATCTGAGTGGCAGATACCTTGATCCCTTCCCAACCACGTAGCTCGCTGCTGTGTCCGATATAGAGTTCCAGCCTAGGCTGACCCACGCAGTTAGCTAGGTAGATAGGTTGGTACTACATACGTAGGTGTGTTGGACTGTAGGCAAGCTAGTAAACGGGAGACAGGTATATATGCCGGCCACCTCCGAGGCATCACACGCATTCGCGGCGGTGTGTCTATCCCGCACTCGAATATCTACAACTTTGTCCCGGCTCCCAGGAGAGCACACCCATTTCTCAGCTCTTGCATCTATCCCTGCATACAGTGCAAGTGCAGGTCAAGCCAGCCACGCTGTCTGTCCTGGGCCTGCTCTACTCGAGCATTTCCTTGGGGAATCCCCCATCACATCCCGGCACCCTCACGTCCAGGCAGTAATCCAAAATGGCACTCACTTACAAGCAAATGCAGCTCGTCAAGAGCACGGTCCCGGTTCTAAAGGATTCAGGGGAGCTCATCGCCGCCACATTCTATACAGACATGCTGGCAGAGAACCCTAGGCTGCGGGAGGTTTTCAACAGTGTCAACCAAAAGAGCGGCAGGCAGCCACGCGCCCTAACCCAAGTCATGCTCAAATTTGCCAGCAATATCAACCACATGAGCGAGATTATTCCCACACTCGAGAAGGTTGGTTACAAAGATTGGCAAGATAAAAAAAAGACAGGTATAAAAAGACTTTCGAGAAATGGCCCCGCTGACTCGATTCCCAGGTATGCAACAAGCACTGCTCGCTTGGCATCCAGCAGTCAGACTACAGGTACGTTGGCGTGAGATTGCCCATGTACGGCCGGGCTGCCAGCCCCAGACGGAAAGACGCATTTGTTAACACGCTGGCAGCATCGTCGGCCGCTACCTCATCCTGGCGTTTGCGCATGTGCTCGGGCCAGCATGGACGCCCGAGGTTGAGCTTGCTTGGACCAAGGCATACTGGGTGCTGGCCAAGATGATGATGGCCAGGGAGTCGCAACTGTACGGCGAGTTTGGAGACTGGACCAGCTGGCGCAAATTCAAGATCAGCCGGAAGGAGCCCCAGTCCAAAGCACCCGATGCCATGGTCTCGTTCTATCTCAAGCCCGTCGACGGGAAGCGCCTGCCAAGCTTTTTTCCGGGGCAGTACATATCGATACAGGTCAAAGTGCCCATCAGCGGCCTCTTGCAGTCCCGCCAGTACTCGCTAAGCGACGCGCCCCGCGAGCAGGCAGACTATTACCGCATCACAGTCAAGAGGGAGGAGGGCGGCCGCTACGTCGGCGGCAGCAGGATGGGGACGGCGGCATCGTCAATAAGGTCCATTTCGACGACCTCGACCTCGACATCGTCGGCCGGACCGGGGCCGTCGTACACGTGCCCGGGCGTCGTGTCCAACTTGCTGATCGACGAGATGGCCGAGGGCGACGTGATTGAGGTCTCGCATCCGACGGGCGAGTTCTTCCTCGACACCAACAACGACAGCAACGTCCCGCTGGTGCTGATCTCGGCGGGCGCGGGCGTGACGCCCATGATATCGATCCTCAACTCGGTTCTGCGGTCGCACCCGAAGCGCGACATCTCCTGGATCCAGGGGGTGAGGAACACGGTGCCGTTTGAGGAGCATATTCGGCAGATCAAGAGGAGCTACCCCAACGTGCGCACAAACGTCTTCAAGACGGAACTGGCCGACGACGAGCCGACGGGGACCACTTTCCATGGCCGGATGGACCTCGCCAAGGTCAGCCGGACCGACCTGTTTCTAGACCATGGCGGAGCAGACTTCCGGTGCTGCGGGCACGAAGCTTTCATGATTGCCGTGGCTCAGTATCTTCGAGACGAGGAGGTTGAGCTGAGCCGCATCAAGTTCGAGCTGTTCAGCACAGGCGTCATGGCTAGTCCGGCTTGAAGGGGCCGAAGGATGACACGGCTGGTGCCGTTCATTGCCATCTTGTTATTCTGGTGCATTCTCGCGACGGATTCATGTGATATATCAATAGACATGCATATTAAAACATTGGGGGTTCCTGCCTCTGTGGGCATTGACGATGCTGAAGTTGGTTGGGACGGCGATAGCCCACCTGAGGTGTGGTGTGACGCTCGTAGCGGGGGCGATTAAATTGGGTCGAGTTGGGACCCACTGCACTACGCTTGAACTTTATAACCCCCCTGTCGAGTTGTTCTCAGCCGCACGCAGCCCAAACGCTTGCCCCGAACCTCGGACAGCCATGGCCATGTTCCAGCACACCGCGACAGCTGCCATCATGGTGTGCTCCGCAACGGTGCTTGTTGGCCTGGGAGCATGCCCGGATCTTGCTTTTGATCATGAGAAGCTTTCCATTCGAGAGACGGGCTGGCCCGCCCATGTGTAAACAAGACTGCGGCGACGACCCAACATTGGCGCGTCTCCCGAGCCTACTCAATCGGGACCCAGGCCAAGCCTAGCGCCGTGAGCTGAACAGAGGCAGTGCGGCCGTCCTCTTCAGCCGTTGGCTGACTAGCCTGGTCCGAGTCCCCTGACCCCGGCCCGTGCCTGTCGAGAACCTCGCTCGCCTCCTGGGGTTATACAGCGCTATCGATGTGCTGAGCCAATGGGAGCCGGGTGCAGCCACACGACATGCCATGCGAAGTCTTGACGCCCCTCGTGGTGACCGCCCTGCTGTCGTCGTGGGGAGCGCGCCAGGTTTCTGTGCAGATAACGGAGCGCTTGGCCTGTCGGCGCCATGGCCAGGGCTGACCAGCGCGCGTGGTGCCCAAGTGTTTGCGTCTCTTACCCTGTGTGCATCCTTCTATATCTATCAGAGGGGGAAACCTTCGCATGCTGCGCTTGGTGAGCTCTTGGGAAGTCTTGCCGCGTCCCTCGTTTTTTTTCTTCGTCTCCGCAGCTTTGCGTACATCCATTCTTTTTCCCCTCGCCGTCGAGTTTCTACCCTTTTGTTTGCTAGACAGGAGTCTAGTACATGGGCCCGGCATGCGTCGCTTGCATCTGCTAGCACTGATATTACCCACCCTTGCCTCTGCGGCAGGCCTGCACATCTTCCCAAGGCGCGAAGCCGGCACGGCGTCGGTGATTGCGAAGCGCGAAGAGGCATGCTCCGACCTCCGCGTTAATTCCAACAATGGCGGCCGTAAAGTGGCGCTCGTAATCGACTCCTCGGGCTCCATGAGCTCCAACGATCCGGCCAGGAGACGGATTGACGCCGGAAGATCCCTCGCCGACTTCCTCATTTCAAGCGGCGAGGCTGGCGGGGGCAAGACGGCCGACCAGTTAACAGTGATCGACTTTGACGATGTCGCAAAAGTGGTATTCCCGCTCGGAGATCCTGCAAACGCCAATGCGTCCTTGGCCAAGATCGACGCGTCCGGCGGCACCAACATTGCAAACGGAGTAAACAAGGCGAGTGGCTCGCTGCTGCTTCTGACTCTCGTTGATTTGTGAATGGCAGCGGGGAGGCGGGAGACGAGCTGGCGCGAGCAAAAGATCCAAAAGCACTAACATGCTGAAACACCGACACTGGGGTTTAGGCCTATGACCTGCTTACCGCCAGCGACACGGGGGCCACGGACAAGAGAAGCGCCATTGTTGTCTTCACCGACGGCTCCGACGGGAGCCAGACGGCCCTCGTCAACGCCATCCGGAAAGCAACCGCGGCGGGCATCCGGGTTTCGTTCGGCTTCCTCGACCTTGGGGCCGGCCAGCAGTCAAAGGATATTCTCAAGGCAGTTAGGGACTCGCGCGGCGTCTACGCAACGATTACGGCAGCCGCAGGCAGCATAAACTTTATCAACTACGTCCTCCTCAATGGCCTGACATACCAGGACAATCCTCAAGGCTACGACTCGCAGCTACTGGCCGGCCTTTCCCAAACCTATACAATCGGAGGCAGTACTGTTACGCTCAAGTACCAGGCTGTTGCGGGCGAAGTCATTGTCAGTATTAGTGGCAGCAGCAACAACATCTTTCTACGCTCTCGTACTGGGTTCCTTGTGGGAGCTGGGCACCGAAGCCTTCTCTAACCTAATTTGTCTATTGTAGTCCTTCCGGGTGGTCAGCATCAGCGCGGGCGCTCTCACGTCTGTCGCACAAATGGGAGGGTCTACCATCAGCCAGCCGGGCGCGTCATCCTCTATTGTCTCAGTTACGGCGCCGAACTCTGGCCAGATAGAGCTCCAGGTCTCCCCCAGGCCTGGCGGTGCTCCACAAGACTCCTTGTTCTCTGTCACGACAAACTCGAACGTGCCCTTGAAGAACTGCACGGTATGTTCCATCCACGCCGGGTTTTGTACTCGGCTCGCATGTGTCTATCTCGTACTAGACCTAACCCGTAAATCTGCCACCAAAGGTCGGCGTAGGAAGCGTTGACGAGGGCGGCGGTCTGAGCACGGGTGCCAAAGCGGGCATCGGAATTGGTGCCACGGTTGCGGTGCTGGGACTGCTCGGAGGAGGCGGTTATTTTGTGAGTTTTTTTCTCCTTATTCCACTCGTTTTATTCCTCTTCCTTTCTTTTCCCCCCAGAGCATCAGACTCTCCTGAACGGTATTGCTAAAAAGAAATGTCCCTCACGCCCTCATTAGGCTTTCAAGCACTTCCACATTGGTGGTGCAGAGGGAGGAATCGGCTCTGCGCCGGCCGGCGATGGCGGCTTCTCGTCCAATATGGGAGCCAACGGAGGAAACATCACAAACGTCGCCCCTGGATTTGAGAAGGTGGTGCCAATCTCGGACGTTATGCCAGTGCCCCCAGATGGCGGGAATGGCCTGGCCCCATCGGCACCTGGGCAAGGGGGTTTTGGTCCAAACGCTGGCGGGTTGGGCGGCGACGGAGGCTTGGGTCCTGCGGGAGGCGGCGGCCAGACGCCGCTGAACCTGCCGCCACACATGTCTCCTCCACCACCTGGAGGGGGTCCGCCCGGCGTCTTCGTTCCTGTTTTCATTCCTCCGATGTTGCCACCAGGGTCTCCCGCGCCCAAGGACTCTTCTGACCACAACAGGGCCATTTCGCCACCGCTGGCCGGCTCGCCCCTACCGCGAGGAGTTGGCCCTAGCCAATGGCAAATCCAGGGTGCACCGCCCTTTAATGGGCTGCAGCAAAACATCGTGGCCGGGCCTGGAGGCCTGCAGCAAACTCTGGGCAATAGCACGCCTTTGGAGCTTGGAGGTGGCCACGGTGGGATGAACATGCCTCCCGGCCAGGGTGACGTGAATCTTCCGGGCAGCCAGGGCGGATTTTCCCAACCCCCAGGCGCCGCCATCATGCCGAACCACACAGGCAGCACCTTTGTGCCGAGCTCGGGCGACATCGGCTCATTCCCGCCCTCGCACGGTGACCTGGGCCCCGGCAGCTACGGCGCCCCGTATCCCGGGCACCCGGGAGGGCCTGGCGCCGGAGTGCCAACGGGGCCGCCGGGTGGATCTCCGGTCTACCTTCCCGGTTCATCCTTCGGCATCCCTGGCCAAAACTGGAGGCAACAAAAGCACCACCACCACCACTGGCTGCCACTGCATGCTCCATGCGAAGATCGGGACTGCATATTGCACTCGAGCTCCCATGTATGTCACCAAGGGTGTCACTGTGCATGCCAGGACCCTAATTGCCCTCTGAACCGGTAAGGACGGTTGGCTGCAGCTAGGCTAGTGGGTAAACTCGATTATGCGGGTGGTTGTTGCTTGATGCTTACTTCCTATTGTTTAATTTTTAAAATTTCATCTATCATTTCAGTGTAACTATTTTGCGCTGCGAGGAGCGGGGATGGTGTCTGTATGTATTCATATTTCATCTGGCTCCTCTGAGTGGAGAGGCTTGGCCTAATTATTGCCTTCAAAAAGCACTTCACGGCCTTCTTTCCAATCCCAACTGGCAGCCCAGAGTCCGCCAATATCTCCTCCAGCCGAAGCTGGCCCAATACTAATAATCATAAAAGCTGGGTAAATAGCATGTGTGCCTAACCTTTCATAGCTACCAGCCGCCACCGCCACAGGTGGAAGAGGGATTGGCCTAGCTTCTCGCCAGGCCATGCGTGCCCCTTACTAACATCAGTGACTTCACGTGCCGAAAAGATAGAAATCTCTATCCGAGACAAGTTTCCGGGATGCCGGGCATGTGCACGTGCTTAATGCCCATAACCATGCTTTGGCCTAGGCGACGACGCTGAAATGTTTAGAAGGGGCGGTCGGCTGAACACGGAAGTGCGCCACTAATCTAGGCGGGTTGGTTTGGGCTGAAGAAGCATCATCACCAGGGGACACCCGCAGCCCACCGGCATCTTGGCAGATGGGTAGGCAAGGTTTCACGCCATGTTTGGGGG
>PYSQ01000488.1:0-19947 GCA_003049435.1 Nakataea oryzae | reverse complement strand
CGGCGTTTGGGGGCGAGGGCAGGACAGCCAGCCCGTTTGGGAGGGCCTGGATACGAGAGAGAGACAGCCAGGGTGTGTACCAGTTGGGCTCAGGGCAAAAACCGCAAATGGCTATCCTTTTCGGGCGCCAAATCATTCATCGTCGGAACCGCTTCCGAACCGCCAATGCCACCCCGGGCCAACAACCCAGGCTAGAATCCAGGTACACGATACGTTGTAGGCGCTGAATTTGCCTTTGTTTTGTTTTGTTTTGTCTGTGACCGCTTCTTGCCCGAGGATCAAACAGCAGCCAGTCGAGATCGGCAGCGAAAATCCTGTCACTATGCATGTCTGCTGGAAGTAACTTCCATGGCAGCCAGGGCTGCGCAGTTTCAGCCCACCTTATCTCTAGGCCTTGCAAGGAAAAGAGGTATGTAATCGAAAACGGGCCCTAACGGTTTCCGCTCTCGCGAGTGCCGAGCCTCTCCCCTCCTCCGTTCCAGCGCTGTGGTGTGCGTGTGTGCGGAGTGTGTGCGAGTGTGTCGGGAGCGGGACGGACGGGAGGCCTTTTTTTCTTGCCAGCCGCCCGACGGCCGGTGGAGACCAGGATACCTGACGCCCGCTGCAAGGATGCAGCAGCTCGCTGATCCCAGCCCGCCCATTTCCTCCAAGTGCTCCAATTCCATCGCGACTGGGGCCCTGTCCAATTTGTCGACCCACAGAAGCTTCGAGAATGCAGCGCATGGTTGGCCTCCACTACGGCAAAAAAACGCACAATCCACACTTGCTACTTTTACTTTCGCCGCGCCTTGGGGACACATTTGTGTGTGCTCTGGCCTGTCGGGCGTCGTGGAATCAGGGAATCGTGTCCCTGGGCCCGCTCGCCTCTGCAGCCGCTCTCCAGGGCCAGGCAGTGGTGCCGGCACTGTTCCCCGCCTAGCCATACATTAAACACAGACCTAGCGAGGTAGCTACCACACGAGTGGTGTGGGCGAGTTGGATGGAACCCACCGTCCCAAGTCGTCCCAAGCCCGGCCTCAGCTCTCCGAGCCGTGCACATAGGAGAGGGAGGCGGGGGGGGGGGTCCAAGACACACAGGGTCTGCCGCTCCAGTCGCCGGAATATGACCCAGCGTTCTCGGACGGACAAGGGGGGTTAAAGAAGGCAATATAACGGATGAGGGCTTTGACGATGGCCACGTGCGCTCCTCTACTCTCGGTCGGTCGGGGTCGGCTCGATTTATCATCCTGCTCATCGTTGCCGTGGCCGCGAGCTGTTGCAGGCAGCCAATGTCCATGTTTGTTTACTGCGGGCTCCTGCAACGCAGCGAGGACGCATGGTGATTTGTCCCCAGAGTTAAAAAAAAGAAAGCACAAAAAAGGAGGAGGCTAGGTTGCATCCAGAGCTGGGCGTCAATCTTTTTGGGGGCATGGCCCAGCCAGTCAAGAGAGTTAACAGAGGCGCACATCACTCTAGGCTCCCTCCTCCTTTCTTTCCGTGAGGTTGGGGCTGGAGACGGAGCCCTTAGCCAAAACCATGCCCGCAGCGCGCCCCGTACCTTCAGCAACAACCTGCCCACCCCTGTCGCAGTGTTAGCGCAATGGCAATCGATGGGTGGCGGGGGCATCCAAAGTGGGGGATGGCATGCGCGGTAGTCGTGACTCCTCGGGCTACCGCCAAGCTGCGCAGGCCCTCAGGTCCCTGGTACAGCCGAAAATTTCCATGGGTCGGGGGGCTTAATGGGATTCTCGGATGGGCGAGCAGCGGCGGGCAGACAAGGAGTGCCAGCCTGCTCTCTCAGTCCTGTGACGAATTTGGGCTTGCACAGGCGAGCTGATAATTTGCTGGCACCTCAAAAATAAAATCCATTTTTTTATCATTATTTTTTTTAATCTTTGCTTTTTTACTTTTCTGACTGGAGGACCTGGCAACAATTTCCCCGTCCTCCTCGAGCCTTTGCCTGCCTGTTTGTGTCCTTTTTCTGCCGTGTTCGCTGTCATTCTCTCAGCCCCGGACGAAAGAAAAGCGAAGAAAAAAAGTTTCTGTGCACCTCCACGCCTGCCGCAATCTTTCAACGCAAGACGAACCTGCATTACGTCGCCCGCCTGATTCACTGCGGCCCAGCACAGCGATTATTGCCCCCCCGAATATTTCCATCCGACAGCCACATCGGCCGACCGGCACACGAGGAGGGAAATAAAAGAAAAAAGATAAAAACAAATCCGAAAGAGAAAAAAAAACAAGGCGAAAAAAGGACTGCTCCGCCTGTCGTACCTAGCAGCCCACCCACACCGCACCGAGGGTCCTCTGTTCGGCGCTTCTGTGCTGCCCCCCCTCTTTGCCTGCCTTCATGCAGCACTGAGTCCGGGCTGACCTTGCTGCTCCGTCCCCGGTGGCTACCGCTACCACCTGAGGCCCAACCGCCTGGCGCTCCGAGTCGACTAACACAGGGGCGGGAGAGAAAGAAAAATTAACACCAGGCCACCAGGGGTTCCAGTTAGTTGCGTCCTGCGCGCTGAGACTGCTGCTCCCGACTCCAAATGAAGTTTTTCGGCAAGAAGACGTCCAAGAAAACGCAGCCTCTGGACAGTGGCGAAGAGGAGGACGACTTCTCCCACTCGGAGCCTTCCTCGCCCGCTAAGGGCCCCTCCCGCGCTCACACAAAATCTCCCTCAAAACTTTCCGTCACCGGCAAGACCTCCTCCACCAAACTACCCACCGCACAAGCCTCTGCCGCACCACCGCCACCTGAGCTGAGCCCGCAACCGCAGCAAGAAAAGCAGCAGGCCACGTCCCGCGACCAGAAGCGCACCTCGCGCACCTTTGGCCGCCACTCGACCGACTTGGGCTCCTCGAGGCGAGCGTCCAAAAAGGTCGAAAAGATCGACCCCGACACCCACCCGCTCAACCTCCCTCCCGAGCAGCGGAAGCGCTACTCGGCCATGTCCAACATGTCGGCCAACCGTGACTCCATGGACGTCGACAGGGAGCCCATCAACGGCGCCACCCCGTCGCCCAAGCCCGCTGCCGCCCCAAAGCCCGCTGCTGTCCCAAAGGTCGCTGCCGTCCCAAAGGCAGCTGCTGCTCCCAAGCCTGCTCCTGCTCCCAAGGTCCAGCCTGCCCAGCCTGCGGCTTCCCCAACAGCTGCTGCCAGCCATGCAAATGGTATCCCCGAACCCAAAGAAACCGTCCCAGTACCGCCTCCACACACGTCCCCGGCCCCGACGCCTGCGGACGAGGCTGAGGCCTTCAAGGCAGTGGGAAACAGATTTTTCAAGGACAAGGAGTACCACCGGGCGATTGCCGAGTACACAAAGGGTATGTGTTGTATTGGCTTCTTGTGTTCTCTTTTATTTTTATTTTTTCCTTCCTTTCCGTTTTGCATCCGCTCGGCTGCTCAGGTGGAGTCAGCCGCGTGGACCCCACCAAACTTGCAGTGCTGATTCCAACTCTCGTCCACCACAGCCGTCAACCTCGTGCCCGACTCGCCGGTTTTCCTAAGCAACCGGGCTGCTGCTTACATGCTGGCCGGGAAGCATGAGGATGCTTTGGAGGACTGCAAGCGCTCCGTCGAACTGGATCCAGGAAACCCAAAGACCCTGCTTCGGTTGGCTCGTATCCACACAAACCTGGGACAACCCGAGGAGGCCATTGCAACCTTCAGCCGAATCAGGCCCGCGCCATCGCTCAAGGACACGGCTCCCGCCCGGGAGATGCTGCAGCACGTCCGGTCTGCTCAGGAAGCCCTGAACAGCGGTGCCTGCTCCATGGTGCTACGCGCCCTCGACATGGCCGAGCGGCATCTGGGTATCGGCGCCCTCAAGCCACGAAAGTGGCAGCTCATGCGTGGCGAGGCGCTGCTCAAGATGGGCGATGTAAACTCTCTTGGCGAGGTACAGAATGTTGCCATGTCGCTGCTGCGGGGTAACAACCAGGACCCCGAGGCCCTCGTGCTCAGGGGCCGCGCCCTGTACTCCCAGGGTGAGAACGACAAGGCCCTGCAGCACTTCCGCAAGGCCGCCAGCCTGGACCCGGACTTCAAGGACGCCATCAAGTGGTTAAGAGTAGTCCAGAAGCTCGACCGTATGAAGGAGGAGGGCAACGCCGAGTACAAGGCTGGCCGGTGGCAGGCCGCTGTCGAGAAGTACACGGCTGCCCTCGCCGTTGACCCCAACAACAAGGGCACCAACTCCAAGATTCTGCAGAACCGTGCTCTGGCCTACACCAAGTTGCGGATGCATGACCAGGCCCTCGCTGACTGCGACAAGGCCCTGGCCTTGGACCCCAGCTACACAAAGGCCCGCAAAACCAAGGCCAACGCCCTCGGCCTGGCCGACAGGTGGGAAGACGCCGTCCGCGAGTGGAAGGCACTGTCGGACCAGGACCCAGAGGACCGGAGCCTGAGGCAGGAGCTGAGGAAGGCCGAGATGGAGCTCAAGAAGAGCCAGCGCAAGGATTACTACAAGATCCTCGGCGTGACCAAGGATGCCGACGACAAGGAAATCAAGAAGGCCTACCGGAAGCTCGCCGTCATCCATCATCCGGACAAGAACCCGGGCGACGAGGCGGCCGAGGCTCGGTTCAAGGATATCGGTGAGGCATACGAGACCTTGAGCGATCCTCAGTAAGTCTTGATCCCGGCCCGTGTCTCGTTTTGACAATAACATGACTAACCAGCATTTGCCAAACAGGAAGCGGGCCCGGTACGACAGCGGCGACGATTTGGTCGACCCTGCAGACATGTTCGGCGGCGGCGGCATGCACGGCGGAATCGACCCCGAGGTACTCTTTAGCATGATGGGCAACGGAGGCGGTTTCGGTGGTGGTGGCGGCGGCTTCCCCGGTGGCCCGAGCTTCAACTTCAACGCCGGGGGAGCTGGCGGCCCCCGCCAGCGTGGATATCCCGGCGGCTTCCAGTACTCTTGACAACCCCGGCATCAAGATGCTGACGATGGGGACGACAGCTCTGAGTCTGGCGCCTCGTCCCGTTCCGCCAAGAGAGATGCAGGCAGGGGTAGCGCCCGGAGCGGCTGGGGCCCGTATCCCCAGTCGGAGGATAGGAAGAGCTCCCACCACGATTCGGCGCAATGGCATGCTGCCCAAGACCAGGAGGATATGGAGGATGAGGAGGAAGAAGAGGATATGTGCGCCGCTGACCCACGCGGCCATAAAGGCGGCTTCGCGGCCGCCGCCGACCGTCACGAGAGGAAGCTGGCCAGGGTCCGGAAAGTCTGGCCCTGGCTTCTCGGTGCCACCGTGTTCCTCCCGCCCAATCTTGTTGGCTTTATAACCCTGGCATGTGGTGTGGTGTATGTCTTGGGCATGGTAGCGGCTAGATTTACCACCGTGGACCGGGGCCGTCGAGACCATCGCTGAAGGAGGGCGCTTTGGTTTTTTATTTCGTGCTCATTTTTCATCACTCCCGCGGTTTCGCGACCTCGGGCATCCAACGATTGGCGCGCACCAACCACGCCCCTAATTCCTGTCTACTTCTTTGTTCCTGTTTTTAGAAAGATAGTGAGCTACGGAGGGAGCACAAACTCATCGTCAACTGATAGACAGCCATTTTTTTTTCTCAAGTTGCCTCTGTCCCTTTCCATTTTCCTCTTCCTGTCTGTTCTTATTTTTCTTTCTTGGTTTCATATGTCATCGTTTGTTTTCATTCTCATGACTGATGGAGGTGGAGTGGTCTCATCATCACTATCTGGCGTTGGCAAGGAAATTGGGGGACTGGGGTGTGTGGGCTTCTTGCAACGATACATGGGAACCGCCTTCCTTCTTCTCACGCGTCGTAATTTCCTAGTTGGAGGTTCGCTGGCTCTTCGTTGCGAGCCCCGGGGGGAGATGAGGGGTTTCTGGAATAACACAAATGCCGCCAGTTTCTGGGTTGACGCCCTTTCGCATGTGGCGTCGGTGAGAATGAGAAAAGTGATCCGGTGATGACTCGTGGCAGTATCCTTGACTCTCATCGTTGCGGAACCACAACAACCACTCCCGATGCGTATCTGTCACCGCTTGGGAGCCTCATTCCGAATCATGAAACTTTACGAGAACTGCACGGCCAAACCGATCGCCAGCATAACAAACACGCTCCAGCTGAGGTGGTGATGTCAATGTTAGCCAGTATCATGAGCATCACCAGCGCAGCGCGCCACATGCGGGATGCGCACACAGCCACATCCAGGCGCCTAGCTAAAATGTATAAATAAACCAGCGACCGAGCCACATTCCGTTGCAGCTTCCATGCGGTTGGCCTTTTTCGGCGCATTCGCACACTGTGAACCCTGGGTCCCGATCGCAGTCCCACACAGTCCTCGAAACAGACCTCTGTGTCCTCTGCGGAGCCGGGGGTCAGCTAACCCCACTCAGTCTGGTACCGTCTGTATCACCCCTGCCCAAAAATTTGGGAGGCCACGGTGGACGGTTCCGAGTTTGGGTTTGCGCTGGGCGAAGCGAGCGCCAGGTACGCCCATCGATTTGGACCGCCACATATACCTACAAGACTCTCACACTTGAACACCACACGTGCGAGTAATCCTCGGAACAGGACAACAAACACACATATTCCGGGCCTCCTCTGCGCGCAGACTGCTCTCGTTTGCCGCGCATTGGCTCTCTCTCCTCCCTCTCTTTTCAGGCATCCGGCGCACAGCAGCCCTGCACCTCCCACTACGCCCACTGAACGACAAGACCAGATCGCGCGTCGTCGAGGCCCGCTTGGCAGCGCCGCCCGTCCGCTGAGGACGCCCCCTCGCGCCCGCCCGACAAGATGAGCAGCGACTACTCGTACGACGAGGAGGGCCACCTCTGGCCCTTCTTCGTCTTCACCCTCACCACCATCGTCACACTGCCCCTCACATACGTGCTTGTCAACCGGACGCGGGACCCGGCTGCCAGCTTCCCCCGCATCAAGACCGACTACTCGCCCAAGCATGGCGACCTGGTCAAGGCCGCAAAGTCGGCCGAGAAGCGGCGCCACCGCAAGCTCGGCATCGCCTTCTTTGTCGTCGCTGGCTGGGCCATCATGGGCTATATGCTGTACCTCATCAGCATCACCGAGGCCCCTGTGAACAAGCTCTGGAACCCCTACGACATCCTGGGTCTCTCCGAGGTGCGCGCCGGCCCAACTCCTATCCCCCTCTCACCAGCCTGCTCTGCTCTGCTATGTCCTGTATCGCTAACGCAGCTCCCCTCGTCTACAGACCGCCTCCGAGAAGGTCATCAAGAAGACGTACAAGGAACTGTCGCGCAGGCTACACCCCGACAAGGTCAAGCCCGACCCCGCCAAGAATGAAACTATTGAGTCGTTGAACGACAAGTATGTCGAGATCTCCAAAGCATACCAGGCGCTCACGGACGAGGATGTGCGCAACAACTACGTCCAGTTCGGCCACCCTGACGGCAAGCAGGGCTTCAGCATCAACATTGCCCTTCCCAAGATCATTGTCTCGGACGGCAACGGCAAGTACGTCATCCTGGTCTACTTCATGCTCTTTGGCATCATGCTCCCGTACATGGTCGGTTCTTGGTGGTACGGTACCCAGAAGCGCTCCAAGGAGGGTCCTCTCATGGAGAGCGCGAACCGGCTCTTCAAGGAGTATGAGGACGACATCGACGAGGGCGGCGTCGTCTCTGCCTTGAGCACTGGCAAGGAATTCGAGGAACTGTTCAGGGGCAACAAGGCCGATTCTGGCCTGGCCAAAATTGAATCCAGGATCACTGCCACCGGCAAAATGTCACCCTTTGCCGCCGGCATGTCTCTCAAGGAGAAGGAGAAGCTGGAAGATCTCGAGAACGGGGTGAGGCGAAAGGTGCTCTCGCTCCTTTGGGCCTACCTGGGCCGCATCGAACTCGACGACCAGGCACTCACCAAGGCCAAGCTCGAGGTTGGCCCCATTGCGCACTCGCTCACCAAGTCCTTCACCGCAATCGCTCTCGCATATGGCAACACCGCGCCGATATTGGCTTCGTACTACGCCAGCCAGATCCTCATCCAGGCCATCCCGCCCAAGTCGTCCCCACTCCTGCAGCTCCCCCACTTCACTCCGGCCATCGTCAAGGCAATTGAGGGAGACTCCAAGGTCTTCACCAGCGTGCAGAGGTTCATGGACCAGCCCGATGCCAAGCGTCGCAGCCTTGCCGTCGGCGAGGGGCTCCTGAGCGAATCCGAGTACAAGACTGCCGTCGACGTTTCTAAGCAGCTCCCTTACTTCCGTGTCGCCAGGGCGTTCTTCAAGGTCACGGGCGAGAGGTACATCATCCCGTCGTCGCTCGTTACCTTGGTTGTCAAGGGCCGCTTCGTGCCGCCCGGAAGCGAAAACGTGCCCGCTATCAAGGACTTTGACCTCGAGGATGTGGACCCGGCCGAGGACGACATGGACGCCATCCTGGGCCGCAAGAAGAGGCAAATCGGCAAGGACGAGAAGGGCAAGCCCATCTTCGAGATTGTGGACGACAAGCCCATTGTGCCTCCCCTGGTTTTCGCACCCTACTTTGCACGCGACTACTCCCCGCGCTGGCACGTCTTCCTTACCGACTCTAAGCAGGGCAAGATGGCTGTGCCGCCCTTTACCTTTGCTCAGTTCGACCGCCCCATTTTCGAGGCGGACGGCAAGACGCCGACGTACGAGATGCAGACCCTGAAGGCGCAGTTCCAGGCCCCGCCACAGGCTGGCCACTACACATTCGTCATGCACGTCGTGTGCGACAGTTATGTTGGCTTCGACACCAAAATGGAGGTCACCCTAGTGGTTGATGAGGCCAGCAGGGCGGAGGAAATGTCCGATGATGATGACATCAGCGAGCCGGAGGAGGGTAAGTTCATTTCACGTCTGGTTTCGACTATGCCCGCTGTGAATACCTGTGCACGTGCTAACTTTGCAATCTCAAGACTCCATCGCCGGTATCATGAACGCGGCCAAAGGCAATGCCCCCCCTCCTCGCAGAAGGAGAAAAGACGAGTCGGACGAGGATTCAGACGAGGAGAGCGGGACGGAAGAGGAGGCTGACGACACCAGCGACACCAACACCGATACCGAAGACGAGTCGTGAGTGTTTGATTATGGCGCGATTAACTAAACAAAAAAGAGTATTTCACAATGGGATAATGCACAAAACACTGGTTGAATACCTAGCGAACTGCACACCTTGCCTTTGCACGGATTGGGTCATGTTCTGATCGGCTCTTGTGTCTAACTCACCTTCAGCCCCTTGTTTTGAACGTGGCGGCCCTCGGGCATCGGCAAGGGACTATATTGCATTGTATCAGCGGATCAGACTTACACTCTTCCTCTTGGCCACCCCAACTATCCTATCTCCATCTTCTGTAAATATCGTCTCTCTTATTGCTTTTTCTTATTCCGCGCAGCGTGGCATCCGTCCCCGCGCTAGACATGGCTATCAGGCGTTGGTTCATATCACTCTTCTTTGGCTGTTTATAAACGAGCTGGTGCTTGTATCATTTGGTGTCGAGCCGGTTGACTTCAAATGTCTTCTGCATGAGCGGATGATATCGAAGGGTTCTAGCTGGTTCCATTGCCGCGAGTCCATGCTTTTTAGCCGCGAAAGTTCAACAGGAGATGATACGGTTCAAAAATCATGGATACACGGTACCTTCTCAGCTCCGGGATTGAGAAGCCATTGCGAGGGACGGCGGCATGAACTGCCGAGGACATGGCCCGATTCCACGCAACCCGCCGGGAAAACTGATATCAAAGAATAGTTTATATGGTATTCAACCTAGGAGCCTTTGAAAATCTAGGTCCTACCAAAGCCGTAACGCCAACGCTAACTGCAATCTCTTTTTTTTTTCTCTTTTAATCATTTCTTTCTTTAAGAGTGTATTGGCATCCCATTTCCACTGATAGCCGTGAGGCGTAGCCGAAGCGCATTCCAGGTGCGATAACCAAGAAAAAAAAACATTGAGGGCACTCGGGAGCGCTGGATATGTGCATCAAGCGTGACGTTCCATCAGAGCGTAAACGTAAGCAAGCACGGCTGCCAGCAATGAAAGACGAAGGATGTCGATCTACTGGAGAAGCTCTTCGCAAGTCCAGTCCTCATAGCTATCGACGGCGCGTCAGCATGCTTGCTTCCCATTGCGCAAGATGAAGGAAACCTCGCGTATCATCATGTCAAGGCGAACAAGACAGCTCAAAGAAGGGAGAGACCTACAATCCGTCAGGCATGTACCGCCGGATGATGAGCGGGATCTTCTTCTCGGCCAGCTCCTTGATGGCGATCTGTAGCGGGTCCGTCTCGCCCTCGAGGTCGACGAGCACGGGGGCGTTCATGCTGATCTGCAGGGCGCGGGTGCCCAGGATGCGGGCCTTCTCGTACTTTGTCATGAAGGGAGTCGTCGTGCGCTGGTCGTTGGGGATCTTCTTGTCCTTGTGCGACTTGAGCGTGTTGCCGCCGCGCCTGGCCGCGCCATTGGGGTCGCCCGACACCACCACGTTCGGGTCGTCGCCGCCCGCGCCGTCCTCGTCGTCCGACACGGGGACCTCGGGGTCAAAGTCGCCCGCGCCCTCCTCCTCGTACAGGAGGCCGTCGTCGTTGAAGTCCTGGCTGTTGGCCGGGCGTTAGCTGGGGCTGCTCGCACGCCACCGCCTTTCCCGCATCGCACATGTCCTCTCTCCTTCTCCATTCCCCCTCTGCAGTTTTTCTTTCTTCTTTTTTCTTCTTATTCCTCCTGCCTCCCGAGTTGCTTCTGCTGCTGCCCGAAAAGAAACCATCGCGCCCCTCCCTCCGTTCTCGCCGATGCGCGCGCGCGCGCGGACGCACGCGTCAAATGGGTTCACTTACCCAGCACCACCATCGTCGTCACCGCCGTAGTCGGACATGTTTGCAGATCGGGATGACGCGTTCGGGTGCTACACCAAAGTTGAGATGCAGGCGAGGGTTGCCGTCGAGATGGAAAGCGCAAGGGGGTGGGCAGTTGCGCAGTGGTGGCCGGCGTCAGTGAGGAATGCGACAAAGAGACAGGCAGCCGAGGCCGAGAAAAAAAAAATCCAGAACCAACCGCGACTCGGCTTGATGATATAAGCACACCCCCCCGTCGGCGAGCTAGCTCCAGCCCCTGGGGTCCAGGAGACTGGGGTGCCTGTAATTGGGCACCACCATGCCGCCGACTGCCTGCACGGGTGGGCCTCGCCTGCCAAGATTTCGTGGACAGATAAGCCGATAAGGATTTTTGGCTCCCCACAGTCCAAAAAAATGTTGCTTCAATTGCAGACGAGAATGCTCCTGACGTCGGCCTCAAAGAGCAACGCATCCGCCGAGGCTCTGTCAAGCCATGTACCCAATGGCCCCATGAGCTGTCATGAAGAGAAAAAACCAGGACGAGCAGGCCAGTGGCCGATTGAAACGTCGGCTGGTTGCGGTCGAACATGCCAATGGTGCGTGGTGTTTTTTTTTTTCTTCTTTCTTTTCCCTGTCTGACGGACGGCGACGGCTGCCATGCTAGACGACCGACTAACACTGGACTGCACAGAAGACGGCGATGGATACGAATCGGACGATGCAGGCGCCCAGTCTTCGGCGGCGTCGTACGTAGACTCGGACGGTGAGTCTGACGACGACGACCAGTCGACTCCGGCCACCACCATCACCAGAGCTGGCGGCACAGACAAGGCCAGGTCGGGCCCGCCGTCGACGTCAACGGGCGTGTCACGCAAGGTGTTCCCATCGATGCTCAAGACCATCAAGTGCACCCACCCCGGCTGCCCCAAGACCTTCAACCGCCCGGCCCGCCTGGCGGCCCACCTGCGCTCGCACACGGGCGACCGGGCCCTCAAGTGCCCGCACGAGGGCTGCGACAAGGCCTACTTTAACGAGAAGCACCTGAAGCAGCACGTCAAGGGGTCCCACTCCACCGAGCGCCAGTACGCGTGCCCCGAGCCCGGATGCGGCAAGACCTTCCTGACGGGCACCCGCCTGCGCCGCCACGCCGTCGTGCACTCGGGCCAGGGCCGCTTCCCCTGCACCGGCCACGGCCCCTGCGACAAGGTCTTCCGCAAGCACCAGACGCTGCAGCGCCACGTGCGCGCCGACCACCTCGGCCAGCCCGCCTTTGCCTGCTCGCACGACAACTGCGGCGCCGGCTTCGACACGGCCAACACGCTGCGCAAGCACGTCCAGCGCGAGCACGGCGAGCTCCGCTTCTGGTGCGACGAGTGCGGCAAGGAGGACGGCGAGGCCGGCCGCCGCTCCGGCTTCACCACCATGAACCTGCTCATGGTGCACATGCGCCGCTGCCACGTCGACTGCCTCTTCTGCGACGCCCGCTGCGGCAGCCAGTGGGAGCTCGAGCGCCACATCGAGATGCACCACTCGGGCTCCTCGGCCGCCGACCGCAAGGTCGTGGCCTGCACCTGGGACGGCTGCGGCAAGAAGTTCACGCGCCGCGCCAACCTAAACGTGCACGTCCGCATGGTCCACGAGGGCTACCGCTTCGTCTGCGGCGAGGTCGCCTTCCCGGACTCGCCCGAGCTCGCCGCCGCAGGCTGGGGCGACGATGCCTCGGGCGGCGGTGCTTCATGCGGCAGCGGCTTTCACACCAAACGCCGGCTCGAAGACCATATTCGCGTCGCCCACCTCGGCCTCGAGCGCCTCGCCAAGACGGTGCGCGAGGACGAGAACGACGGGGATGTTGTGCCCAAGCCGGCCGGCCTCTTCAGCATGTACGCATCCACTGCGACTGCCAAGTGGGACGAGAATGACGACGAGCAGCTGTTCGGTGTTCCCTCACAGGCGCTGCCGTCGTATCAATCCTCAGCGCCGGAGCAGCAGCAGATTGTGGAAAGCCCCGACCTCTTCTGCAGCCAGCCTGACTGCTTCCAGGCCTTCAGCACCATCGAGGAGCGTGACGAGCACGTGCGTCAAGTTCACACTTCTCAAGATGGATTCGCAGAGCACCAGGCCCCCAGCATGCCCCCGGCCTGGGAGGAAAGCCTAGCGGCCACCAGCAAGTTTCTCATGGCACCCGAGGATCCTTCCTCGTATGCATCCGGCGGCGGCCCGTCTATGATGGAAGACTTCAACCACCACACGTTTCTCCAGACAGGCTTTGAAGGCCAGGATTTTTCGAATCCAAGTATGCTTGGACAGGAGATGGTTTACGGCGCAGATCAGCTGGTCGTCAATAAGGTTGATGACCTGAGTGCTCTTGTCGACCCAAGCCTCTTCCTCACCTGAGCGCCACAGCGTTCTTCAAGCACTAGCCATCAAGTTTCCCTGGCTTTTTTCTTCCCCCCTTTTCGTGGTATATTCTTTTCTTCATCTACATGCGTTCCTATCTATCATTATACCCATTGCTTCTGTGCGGTCTTTTGCTATTTTGTTCGAGTAGCGTTATCAAAATGGTGGGATGGCGATCAACAAAAGGAACGGGCGGATTCACGACTTATGGCGACGGTATGACCAATGGGACGAATGGGAAGATGGCATGGATGACTTGGGTGGGCAGACAAAAAATGTATGGAAACAAGCCCCATCTCGGCAAAGTCCTGCGCACTCATGGCTTTGCGCTGGACGATGGAGCCCATGGTGGACGGGCAGGCAGGCTTTGCTTATAGTGTGACAACAAACACCGAGTAAAATATCGGAACCGGCAGATTTGATTCTGCTTTACTCTCTCGACTTTGAGACACTAAATCAACTCGGGTTCGATCCAAATGGAACAGCCCTGTCGTCTTTGCCAAGCGATGAAGTTGATCTTGATTCCGCCGCCATGTCCAGTTCCGGGAGATGTGTATCGACATTGCCGCCGACACGCCCTTGGGTGTCATTAGAACTCATGTGCCCAAACAGGGTAAGCTCCCCGATTTTATCATTGATACAAATACATGGCCGGTTGAAAGGGAGAATCTGCGGTATGAGATCGAAACGGCACTTGAGGGAACCGCCAAACGGGGGAGCAAGACCAGGATGGAGCGTACTCCGCATGACATTGATTCCTGGATTCACTTGGCTCGTCATGGCATCCACCGTTGCGCGAGATCCAGACCGAAAATAAAATACATTGCAAAACAATGATGATGATATATATACCTAACCAGCACACATGGGCATGAAAATGCTCCGCGTGAAACAATGCAGCGCAGCAATGTCCAAAAGCAAAAAGGCGACCAGTCTATTCATCTTCAACCAGAGCGCCGCTCACACCCAGCAAAATCATGCCCAGGAACGCGAAAGCAATGCTGAGGTTCCTGTTGTGGTTCAGGCTCAAGCTCTCGACAAACAGCTGCAGCGCGACGCTGGACATGATGCCGGCCGTGATGGCAAACAGCACGGCATAGGCAACATTGTCGATCTGGAAATGCGACCTGCGTACGGCCTTGAACCAAAGCCAAGCAATGGCAGCGCCCGCGGGCTGGCTGAGCCCGCCCAGGACGGACGAAAGGCCAATAGCTTTAGCCTTGCTGCCCAGGGCCATGTAGAGGGGCAGCGCCATGGAGAAGCCCTCGGCGATGTTGTGGACAAACAGGGCCATGAAGACGTTGAAGCCCAGGGCCGGGTTCGCCATGTTGGTGGCATAGGTTATGAAGCCCTCGGGGAACTTGTGCAGCGCAATGGCTATGACGGTCTGCAGGCCGATGGCCATGAAGGCGTTGGTGGGCACGTGGTGGTGGTGTTGGGCCTCGGCGTCGTCGTCGGCGTCGCAGGCCGGGGTGGAGCGCTGGGATTCGCGGTCCTCATGGTCATGGTCATTATGGGGGTTCTCATGGCCGTCATGTTCGTGGTCATGATTGTGGCTACGGAGCAGCTCACGCGACTGGGCTCTGCTCAGCCGACACCTTGGGGACGCGGCCTCGGGGGTCCGGCAGTCCCCAGTAACGGGATCGATGGTGGTGCGTAGGGCCGGGAGGAGCCGCGACGACAGCGCAGAGCGCGAGCTCAGGTGCCTGAAGCACTCTTGGCTACACGGGTCCGTGTAGCCGTAGCAGGGACCCATCTCGTCGCAGTTGGCCTTTGTGTCCTTCACAAACGACACTAGGCGGTCTCGAACTTGTATTATAGACGGTCTCCTGGCGAGGGACAATGGCAGGTCGTCGGCATCTACCGTGGCGGCATGGCCATGGAGGGCGGGCCAGGACGCATCCTTGGGCGGGCCAGGAGCGTTCTCTGTCTGCTCTGAGAGCAGCAGCGGCGTCGACTCGGTGGCGGTCCCGTTCTGTCCTATCAGGCCCGTCACCGTGGCTGGTCCCGGGGACCTGGCCTTGAACGACTGGCGCCGCGTCGGTCTCGACTGACGCCTGCTCGGGCCGTGTCCGTGTCCGTGGCTGTGGCTGTGCTCGTGCTCCGAGGGTGCGTCATGGGCGTGCTCGTCGTGGGTGTGGTCGCAATCGACGACATGCGAGGGCATCAGGCGGTGCAGGAGCCTAGAGATGACCTGGATGCCGATGAAGCCGCCGACGAAGCAGCCCATCATGAGAAACCCAGCGTCTTGGTCGCGCCACCCCGCCTTGAGCAGGTAGCGTTTGGATGCGGGAAGCATGTTGTACAAGGCGGAGAATATCTGTCGCGCGTGGGGGAGATGCGTGTAAGCCAAGAGCAAAAGATGCGAACCAATGAGGGCTCGATGGACTCACCATGACGCCAAAGCTTAAGCTCAGTGAGCTCGCGAGGAACGCATTGCTCTCCTCTATCCTGAAGCGCTTCTGGCCCGGGAACAGACGCACCAGGGCGTCGACGCAGACAATGGAAGCACCAGCAATACAGGCTGTGCGAGGTCGGCCAATGCAGCGGCCCGCGCGTCAGCATCGGAAATGAGCATTCTCTTGCGGAAGCGCAAAGTGCACAAGAGGGGAAGACAAGAGGCAGACAGGCGGGATGAGCACATACCTATGCCGCTCACGATACACATGACCCACCCTCGGGTGTCGTTTGTGTCGTCGGACACGGACATGGTCACTGCGGCGTGCTATCGCTGCGCCGGTCGCGCTATCTCAGGCCGGCTAGGGCTTGCTTGGCGCGCACGGCAGCGGGCGTTCGCCGTCGGGTCGGGCGCCGGAATATCGGGTGGGACTCGTTCGGAGCGTCTTCGGAAGCCCGCAGGGTTGCGTGCTAGGGACGATTGGTAGGGAGCGACGGCTGGATGCTGGGCAATCGCGAGGGAGCAAGACACGGCACGACCCTCGTCCTTCTTGCCACCCACAAGCAGAGCTATCTCCCGGTTGCGGTCGGGCGCATAGTAGGCGAGGGAGACAAGGACCCAAACAAGCAGTTGGGGGTAGGATGACGGTCGAGTGACGGAGTGCGCGGGTGAACAAAGGCGAGGCGCAAACAGAGGGGAGCGCGGCTGGGGCGCACGGTTGGGACTGACGGGGGCGCGCGCGGGCAGGAGGGAGCGAGACACGGAACAGCCGGCTGCAGGATCTCGTCGAACAAGAAAAAAGAGAGAGAAAAAAAGCAACAACAAAGCAACAATCAGACGAGCAAAATCGGCGGTCAAGCCTACAGCAGCGGATGTGCGAGATAACCAGCTGCCAGCCAAAGCACGCAGCTTGGAAAACAAGAGGCCGTGGCGGCCGAGGCAATAAATAGGGATAGAACAGTGGCGGATATTTCACAGCTGCGTCGCCGCTGCTAGGTAGGCTAGAATACTGCAGGTGCCGAGACAGGACCGAAACAGCAGCTCCTGGCAGGCCAAATCGACTGGGCGCTGGGCTGGGCGGGCGATTGGGATTTTTTTCTTCTTTCTCTTCTCGTTCCTTCCTGGCGGGGTCCACGGCGAGGGCCGCAGCGGGTGGATGCAACTGCACAGGGGCCCGCAAACAAACAGCGTGCCGCCTGCGGGTCAGGACGGTGGCGATGGAATCGGGGAATAAGGCGAGGGCGCTGTGTGTCTGTATGCACGCATGCAAACACATGGGGCAACGGCGCCAACCCCCCCGCGGGAGGGAACAAACGGTCCTGCCTATATAGCAGCCGCCAGCAGACAGGCAGCGCGGCGGACCTGACCGCCATTCAGAGGGGCAGCGCGCACCCTGTTGGCCAGCCCGGGATGCTGTCAGGAGGCGCCGCTAGGGCGTCCTGGCCTCGTTGACGTGTTGCGCGGGAGGCGCCTTGGCTGGGGGGCTGGCCATCCGGGTTCTCAGCATGGCTCGCCCGCCCTGCCTGGCCACCCTGGGAAGCTGGGATGGGAAGGGCATGGAGGAGCGGTTCCGACCTGGCCGAGCCGTGCGCCTTCCCATCCGCGTGCAGGGAACATGTCAGCAGCGCGACTCGCCCGCTAGCTGCCCCACCCCGCCTGACCCGTGCCCGGATTGCCTCAGCTCCCACCAAGGCAGGAGGGGAGAAGCGAGAGGTGGGGGCACCCCCAAGCCCCGCCTGGTCCCAGCGTGCCTTGCAGCAGCGAGCGCAGCTGAGAGCACAGAGCACAGAGGGGAGGGGGAAAAAATCAGAGACACTGTCCAGTTCGGGACGCGATCACCAGCTGCCCTTTCCCTGGCATTGACACCACCACGGGGTCTCACAGCCGCCTCGGTCAGCCTCTCAGCCCAAGCCTCGTGCATACATCGCAAGCCCAGCGCCAGCTACCCAGTGACTCGGAGAGTCGCGCAGTGCAGGCAGCAGGCTGCGCATTCGCCCGGCCGCTATTTAAACCGCCTGCGCGCGCTGTCTTTGGGGAGCACCCCCCCGCCGGCCTGCCCATCATGTCCAAAGCCACCATCGCCGTCATTGCTGCCATCAGCGCTGGCACTGGAGCCGCCGCCACCGTAGCCATGTACTCACTCCGCTCGCCCCGGGGCGCCGAGACCAAGGCGCCCGCGGCCAGCCCAACACCATCAGCCCCCGGCGCCCCCGGCGCCGCCCTGCCAAAGTTTGACCACCACCAGCCGTTCACGCTCCCCGCCGCGGCCCCGGGCACGCCTGTCGACCCGGCGGGGCTCTTCCAGTACGGCTTCCCGGGCCCCGTGGCGGACCTGGCGGCACGCCAGGCGCTCGTGTCGTCGTACGACCGCCGCCTGCGCAACCCGCACTGGGTGGCCGAGCACATGACGCCCGCGTCGCTGGCCCAGCGCCACGGCGACCGCAAGCACTCGGCCTTCCTCGAGGACCCGGCCGTGCCCGACCAGTTCCGCGCCCGCCTCAAGGACTACTTCCGCTCCGGCTTCGACCGCGGCCACCAGGTGCCGGCCGCCGACTGCAAGTGGTCCCAGCAGGCCATGGACGAGACCTTCTACCTGTCCAACATGTGCCCCCAGGTCGGCGAGGGCTTCAACCGCGACTACTGGGCCCACTTTGAGGACTTTTGCCGCCGCCTGACCACCCGCTACCCCTCGGTCCGCGTCGTCACCGGCCCGCTGTACCTACCCAAGCGCGAGGCCGACGGCAAGTGGTACGTCAAGTACGAGATGATCGGGAGCCCGCCCAACGTCGCCGTCCCCACCCACTTCTACAAGGTCATCTTCGCAGAGGACGGCAAGAGCCCCGGCGGCAACGTCGCCCTCGGCGCCTTTGTGCTGCCCAACGCCCCCATCCCCAACGACAAGCCCCTGACCGACTTTGAGGTCCCCCTCGAGGCCGTCGAGCGCGCCTCCGGGCTCGAGTTCGCCTCCAAGCTGCCCGTCCAGCGCCGCAGGCGCCTGTGCGCCGACACGTCGTGCTCCATCATGGTCAAGGAGTACGCCGACCGCCAGAAGGCCTTTGCCAAGGGCGGTCAGCCCAAGCTCGAGGCGCCCAAGGCTTGATCTCCATCCTCTTTTCTGTTTGTTTTTTTTATACAATTCTCGTGCTTTTCTTGTTGCTTTCCCCAGTCAGATTTTCGGTCTCGTTTATTTTTCTTGGTCCCTCTCGCCCGATATCTTCCTGTTTGTGCGTGCGTCTTCATCTAAACCAGCCGAAGGTGTGTGTGGCCAGCATTGATGGGCGTTTCGCATATATCCTACTTTTTTTCCACTGGACGGTTTCCACGGTCTCGCTTTTTTTAACATTTTTTTTTTAGCTTGTTGCATCTCGGCCTTATTTGCATTTTCGACCCCATGTGCCGGGGCACGTTCGCTGCGGCGGGTGTAAATATGCGCATTCCTGTACATCAGACGGAGCGGGGATATGGGCTGCATCTGCTGCATTATTCTTTTTTTTTTGAAGAGCTGGGATGATTTGACGTTTCTCAAATACTTAGCCTAGTCTAGTAGATAGAACCAAACCTCGTCTCAAGGACAGCAGGTGACGCCAAACCGATCCATCTACGTCATAGGTGTTACGGACGGCCATCACAGCACGTGGCTTGCCCGTCGACGTCTTGCGCCTGGGCCGCTGTCACGGTGGTGCGGGCTCAGTCATTTCCGATCACATGAGGTTCGGGCAATGTAGGAATGTCTCAGAAATGGGGAATAAGCCACTCGAGGGGTGAGCTGACATCTGTCACATCCGCGTCTACCTCCCCCAAAGAGGCCCGGCGTGAGAAGTTTTATCCCGGTAAGCGAAACACCGCGGGCAAAATCTCCAGGGAATTCCGATTCTGTGACCCGGCAGCACCGAGTGGATGTTTTGAAAATACCCCCTTCCTTGTCGAGCCACGCATAGTCGGCCCGTGCCCTCGAGATAGCTTCAGATTGTGTCGCCCGTAAGAGAGCAAAATCTCCGCAAAGAACAAAGACCCCCGTATTATACTATACAGCCCTGAAACACGTTTTTGTCACCTCTCCCCTTCCCTCTTGCCAAAAATGGCTCCCACAATGGAGCGTTCCACGCGTGGGGGGCAAAAAAAAAGGCACGCAGCACCAATCATTCGGATACTTCTCTGTGTCCTGCTACCGACGCCAAAAACTTTCTTCTTTTGCCGCGATCTAACCCTTCCTACCGGGAACGCGTGTAGTGGCCCCTGCTCTGCTCGGCCCGCAGGCTCTCCTCCTGCGACGGCAGCGGCGCGCGCCTGCGCCCCGCGTCCGCGTCCTGCTGCTCTTGGCTCTGGGCAGCCGCAGCCGCAGCCACAGCGGCGGCGGCGGCACCACCCAGGCC
>PYSQ01000487.1:0-23095 GCA_003049435.1 Nakataea oryzae | reverse complement strand
GGGCACCTATCCCTGGTCTAGATTTTTTTTTCAAGAAAAAAACCATTGTATTCTTCTGTTGTAGAAGCCTGCCCAGGTGTAGACCCTAGCTGCCGCCACGCTAGCGCAAGATGCCCAGCACGCCCACTTGAACCTAAGCGAAGCTACAAATGGATTCGGGCGTAGGTTATTGATCACCCTGCTGTTGAGAATTGCCCGGTCAGAACACCACATATTTGGTTCAATTCCGGTTCCCAGAAGCACCAGAGACTTGCCCGCTCACGCATAATCTGCTCGCCACGCAAATCCCCGGGATGCAGGCCATGCCAGGGCCCATTACATGGCCTCCATCGTGCGTGTGACGGGTCAAGACGGAGGTCAGCCAGTTAACCCAATGCGTCGATGCTACCTAGTTTACTGACGTCTGAAGTTGCAGGACAATCCCAATCTGTCGACACCTGAAGTCTCCGGCTGCCTAGCATTTTGACCGCGGCAAGCCATTAGTCAATCGCTCCAAGGAGCACGGAGAGCCCCGCCACCGGCAGGACTTTTGCGAAAATATAGTTGTTAAATATGGCAGACCCTTTCGAGGTCCGGGTGCGCTTCAGCTCTCAGCTGCAAAATCTCAACGCCTCGGTTGCGTCGGCCCAGAAGGCGGCCGCCTACGCACTCAAGCACAAGGACTTGGACGAGGACCTCCACTCGTGTATTTTGGAGCAGCTTGAGAAGGTAAGCTGGCTACACTCGGGCTCACGTGTGCGTTGCGAGTTGTATACGGAGACTGACCGCCAGCACAGCCAGAGACCCCTGTCAACACGAGGGCCAACATTATGTACTTCATCGAGCACTTCTTGGAGATTGCGCTCAAAGAAGGAAATGTCGCATATGCCCGCATGCTGCAACGGGACATCATCCGTGTCGTGGATGCCGTCGCCCCAGAGAACGGATCCGGAGCCGCCAACGTCAAAGTTGTTCGCAAGGTAATATCCGCCCCTCACCGCTCTGTGCTCGCTGCATCACTCGTGTCCAGCAGAAAAAAAGGGCGCCTTGTTATGGCATCATGCTGAATAACTCCTGCAGGTCCTGAAAGGCCTCCAAAACAAGAGTTTTCTCGAAGCACAGACCGTCAGCGAGATCGACGAGGTTCTGAGAGAACGGGAGACGGCGGCACACTACATCAGCATGTCCTCGCCCGCAGCGGGTGACGACGACATGGGCGAAATGCCCCCATCACAGACCATTCCGCGGGCTGGTAGGGGTCCAGCACCGCCGCGATTAGAGCGAAAGCAGGTTGAGCAACGCATAGAAGAGGATCGCGAGCGCCATAAGCGGCTGCGTGAAGACATCTGGGCCATCCCAAAGGAGGGCTACGACGCCGAGATGGAAAAGATGTGGGAGGAAACCAGTGATATGGGCGAGGATGACCACATCATGGGTGAAGAGGAGCGCATCGAGCGTCTCGAATGGCTGCGTAGGTCTTGTCCGCATCCCCATGCCGAGTCACAGGCCAATGGTCAACCCTCGAACTAGCGAGCACGCAATTGCTGCGAGATCCTCCACCACGCACGGGCTACATCTACAGGCACCGTGAATTTCAGGTTATTCCTAGCCAGCACCTAGGTGTGGTATTGCTGTTTGGTTGTTGCCCGGAAATAACGGGCTCGTTTCGTCATCGGGGAGCAGAAAACTCGACATCTAGGACTCTAGGCGCTCCACCCGCCGAGTATATATGGGTATCCCACATCGCATATAAATAGCCCGTGCTGGAAAGGATACAAACATGTGGCGAGATATGGGGCACAGAAGGCTTTATAGCATAATGATACATCTGGCGTGTTTTTACAGGCGGGGTTGTGGAAGCAGCCCCCTGCGAGGTAGCCAAAAGCACGCCCCAGCATGCTTCTGCTGCAGTTTCTGCGGACGAAGAATGGTCGACATGCCGTGGCAGTCTATTCCATAGTCACGACAGCGCCAAGCTCCTTCAGCGTTGCAATGATCTTCTCCGCATCCTCCTTGGGGACCGACTCCTTCATGGTTTTGGGCGCGCTTTCGACAAACTTCTTGGAGTCGACCAGGCTCAAGCCCAGCATGCCCTTGATCTCTTTGATGATTTTTGCCTTGGCAGCGGCGTCGAATGACTGCAGCTTAAGTGTGAAAACAGTCTTCTCTGCGGCAGCCGGGGCCGCATCGTCGGCCTCCTCAGGGGCGGCAGCGGCAGCGGCCTGGGCGGCAGGAGCTGCCGCGAAGCCGCCAATAGGCATGTCGGGGATGTTCAGCCGTGACTAGATAGGCAGGCTTCTGTCAATACCAACTGCCCGCCCAGCCTTCGTCGCTCGGTTGCTCGAGGACTTACCTTCAGGCTGGTGACAAGCTCGGCAGTCTCTAGCAGTGTCAATTGGCTGATCTGGTCGACAATACCAGCAATCTTGGGGCTTGCTGCATCAGTCGTGTTGTGCCGCCTGCCTATCCTTTGCTGGGCAACATAACTCGGTGCGCGGAGGGCCGAGGACACGCGCAGCTGGCGGGAGCAGCGCTGGGCTGCGTATCGGCAGGAAAGAGACATGGTCGATATATTGGAATGGCAATCCAAGAGGCCCTGCCGGTTTGAGTGGACGTCGCGTGCGCCGAGTGAGGCCTGGCTTGAGCTCGTTGAAGGCGTGGGCTCGATTTCGATAGTGGTAGATTTTCATGCACCCTCCCTCATCCGCTGCATTGGCTTTCCGCCGCGCCGCGATCGACCAAATTGTGGCTGTCCAGGCCACTTTTTTTTGTCCCTCGCCCTGTGGCGTGCACAAATCTTCTCCTCTCTCTGTGGCACAGCAACATTCCAATGGTGGGGTATCTGTGGTACCTACCGGTACATATTCGGGCAGCCTCTCGCCCCCCACACATGGTCCAAGCTCCTTGCCCGTTATGGAAATTTTTGAAAGGTACAGGCCAAAAAAAAAAAGAGGCGGGCGAAGAGAAGAAGGAAAAAAAAAAAACTACCTAGACCTAGAAGGAGGAGGAATCGATACCACAAGCCAGGATGAATAGACACACACAAACAGGGCACTCAACGAGATAGACGACATCCAGAGTGTACCGGATCTCTGCCTTTTTGACTTTATTTGCTCTATCATTCTGATCCCAAGGCAGCGGACCGTTGCGTAGCCCGATAGCATGGCGCAAATCGACGCGAGCCCGCAGATCCGGTCTCTGCTCGGTGACGCGACCACGTTCGGGCTCCTACCCCCGGAGCTGCAAAATATCGACTGGTGGAAGAGCGCGACGGATGCTCTAGACGTCGTCGCCGAGGCGGCCCTTGACCGGCCGCAGCTGACAGACCGACTGTTTGCTCATTTTGAACCCATCTTCGCAGATGTCGCCGCAAGATGGGTCCGTGGTGGCATGGCGCATCATATGCTACGGGTTGAGCGAGTTATCTCGGCATTTGCAAGGATCCTGCCGTTTGGACCTTACTTATCTGTGTTCCTCGAGAGCTATCTCCGAGGAACGGTCGTGGTTCTTGAGCATGCAGACGACGGTAGCCTGAAGCTGGCTGTCCAGCGGGAGCACCAAAATGGCACCGTCTTCGACTCTGCTTCGTCGGATCCGATTTCTCTGCTTCTCTCGATCTGGAGACTCATGAGCTTCGACAGGAAGACCTACTCTTGTCTGGTGCCGCTGAAACTCGAATTCCTTTTCCAGCACCAGGATCGCGTGGTCAGGTATCTGGCCATCCGGATCTACTGTCAACTTTTCTCAGCCTCGGACTTCACCCTGGAGACTCTGCTCCGTGAGCACGTAGGAGAAAACCAGCCACTAGAGGCCAAGTTCGACACTCAGGACGTCGACTATCTGTTCCTCAGTCTTGTCGAGCATGCGCGAGCAAAGAGACTCCGCCGGCATCTTGACCTTTCCGCATCTGACCGGACACCCCAGAGCGGAATTCCACTGTCGTTCCCTCCCCAGATACTTACTTCGTCCGTTGTATCATGGGGGAAGGCTCTTGTTCCCCGACTATCTACAGCCGCAGACGCAGCCGCTACAAACAAGCGCCCACCACTTATCTCGACTCCTACGACCATATCCAATCTCGAGCAGTTGGCAATCTGTCTGCGGAAACCCGGGCCCATTCTTCTCCACGGACTTGCCGGCTCGGGCAAGACGTCACTGGTCCAAGAGGCTGCGGTAGAGCTCGGCATGGATCAAAAGATTGTCGCACTGCATCTGAACGAGCAGACTGACGCCAAGATGCTGATAGGGCTCTACACGGCCGACTCGAAACCGGGCTCTTTTCAGTGGAGGCCAGGCATCTTGACCACCGCTGTGCAGGAGGGCCGCTGGGTGCTAATCGAGGACCTCGACCGAGCCCCCACCGAGGTCATGAGCACGCTCCTCCCACTCATCGAGCGTGGAGAGCTTCTGGTTCCCAGTCGAGGAGAAACCGTACGTGCGCCTAGTAGCTTCCGTATTTTTGCGACTGTCAGGACGTCGCTAGGGATGGATGGTCAGGAAAACCTGCCATTCTTCCTGGGCTATCGCTTCTGGCAGCGCCTACCAGTCAAGCAGCTTCCGCAGCAAGAGTTACTGCAGGTAGTCAACGGAAGATTTACACTTCTGACCCGGCTCTCCCCCTCGATCTTATCCGTGTTCAACGGGCTTTCCCACCTGCTCCGCAATCCCTCTGCGATGTCGATAAGTCGCAGCGCCTTGGAGCGCTCCGTAAATGCAAGGGACCTTTTCAGATGGTGCCGGCGCATCGAGAACGTCCTGATAACGGCCGGCAGCAGATCGGGCGACGAACCAATCAGTGACACAACAGTTGATCACATTTTCATGGAGGCCGTGGACTGTTTTCTGGGTAGTTTCAAGGACCAGTCAGCCCGGGAGCTTCTCGCGAGCACGATCGGACACGAGATGCATATGTCGCCCGAACGCGTCTCCCACATTCTCCAGGCTTACTCACCTGCCTTTGATGATGGCCCGTCCCAACTTGTCGCCGGGCGTGCCGTCCTGACCAAGCCCAGGCGGCCGAACCGCGTCGCCAAACCGAGGCGGCCTTTCGCGACCACCGCGCATGCCAAGAGGTTGCTGGAGCAGATAGCTGTGGCGACAAAACTTAGGGAACCGATTCTCCTGGTCGGCGAGACGGGTATCGGAAAGACCACTGTTGCGCAGCAGCTGGCCGACTGTCTTGGCCACAAGCTCGTTGCCGTCAATCTCTCCCAGCAGAGCGAGGTTGGCGACCTTCTGGGTGGGTTCAAGCCGGTAAACCCAAGAAGCCTTGCGCTGCCCTTGAAGGAGGAGTTTGCGGACCTCTTTGCGGCCACGGGCATCTCTACCGAGCGGAACCAGAAGTACCTGGGACAAATATCGAGGAGCCTCGCCAAGGGCAGGTGGACGGACGTCGGCAAGCTCTGGCGACAGGCCCCCAAGATGTTTGACGATATCGTCAAGGCACTACAGGAGAAGCAGCGTCAGCGAGATCTGGGAGCCGCCGAAGACCAGCCTGCCAAGCGAAGGAAGACGGGTACCTCCAAGCTGGACTCGCTGCTTGAGCTGAAACCCCGCTGGGACAAATTCTCAGAAAACCTCGCGCAGTTTGAGATGCAGATGTCGGGTGGCTCTGGCGCTTTTGCATTTGCGTTCAGTGAAGGAAACATTGTGAAGGCTGTCAGGAACGGCGACTGGGTCCTGCTTGACGAGATCAATCTTGCGTCCGTTGACACTCTCGAGAGCATCGCAGACCTCCTGCAGTCAGACCCCACAGACGTCCCGTCGCTCCTGCTGTCGGAGGCGGGGGAGATCGAGCGGATACAAGCGCACCCAGACTTCCGCATCTTCGCGGCCATGAACCCGGCAACTGACGTTGGCAAACGAGATCTTCCTCCTGGACTGCGCTCTCGCTTCACCGAGTTTTATGTCGGCAGCCCAGACAGAGACCTGAAAGATCTTATTGTCATAATCAAGACGTATCTCAAGGGCAATAACAGCACCATCGATAAGGCCGCCGACCGTGTTGCTAGCCTGTACATGGCCATCAAGAAACTCGCCGAGGAGAAGGCGCTTGTTGATGGAGCAAACGAAGTGCCTCATTTCAGCCTCCGGACCTTGACGCGAGTCCTCACATATGTTGACGATGTTTCTCCAATCTATGGTCTATATCGGTCTTTGTTTGAGGGATTCTGCATGGGGTTTCTCACTCATCTCGACCGCAAGTCAGAAAACCTCGTGTTGCCCCTGATCACAGAACGCCTTTCTGGTGCGGCCCCCAAGCCCCCTAAGCGACCCGAAGATGGCAGGCAATACATCAAATTTGTGAGCATGGAGAAGGACCGCCAGTACTGGCTTCTCCAAGGTGCCGAGGAGCCCAAGGAACGGACTGATTACATCAGGACGCGATACGTGGAGCGCAACCTGTTGAACCTCGTACGCGCTACCTCCACGCGACGTTTCCCTATCCTGGTCCAAGGGCCGACATCAGCGGGCAAGACAAGCATGATCGAGTACCTTGCAAATTACAGCGGGAACAAGTTTCTGCGAATCAACAACCACGAACACACGGACTTGCAGGAGTACCTGGGCATGTATGTCTCAGGGCCGGACGGGAAGCTGGTGTTCCAGGAAGGCATACTCGTCCAAGCAATGCGCCAGGGCTCGTGGGTTGTCCTTGACGAGCTGAACCTTGCGCCAACGGATGTGCTCGAGGCCCTGAATCGCCTTCTTGACGACAACCGCGAGCTCCTGATCCCCGAGACGCAGGAGCTTGTGCGGCCGCACGAGAATTTTGTTCTGTTCGCGACCCAGAACCCGCCAGGGCTCTATGGTGGCAGAAAGGTACTGTCCCGCGCGTTTCGCAACCGGTTTCTCGAGCTTCACTTCGACGACATCCCTGAAGACGAGCTGGAGGAGATTCTGCGGAGAAGGTGCCGCGGCACTTCGCCCCCAGACTGCAGGAGAATCGCCGCCGTATACAAGGAGCTCTCGCGCCTCCGACAAACCAGCAGAGTATTTGAGCAGAAAGACAGCTTTGCAACCCTGCGAGATCTGTTCAGATGGGCAATGCGCGAAGCCGAAAACCGCGAGCAGGTGGCGCAGAACGGCTACATGCTTCTTGCGGAGCGCGTGCGCAACGAGGAGGAGAGACTCGCCGTGCAGGGCGTGATCCAGGACGTGTTCAAGGTGCAGCTAGATCCCAGCTCTCTCTATGACCGCCTGTTTTCCGAGGAAATGAGGAAGTATGGGCTGCAGAACAATGCGCAGGGCGTAACATGGACCTGGGCCATGCGTCGCCTCTTTGTCCTTGTGTCACAGGCACTTCAAAAGAACGAGCCTGTCATCCTTGTTGGAGAAACGGGCTGCGGAAAGACTACCGTGTGTCAGCTCTTTGCCGAAGCAACAGGGAAAGAGCTACACACTGTCAATGCTCACCAGAATACCGAAACCGGCGACCTTTTGGGCTCCCAGAGACCAGTGCGCAACCGGGGCGCCATCGCGGAAGTGCTGAAGAGTGACCTTGTTCAGGTCCTCGACAGCTTCTCCCTTCCGACAGACGGCCAGATCGAGCAGCTTCTGGAGGCATACCACAGCTTGCCGACTGAGAAGCTGGACCTTGTCCCGGATGAGATCAAGGGACGGATCAGGGCCAACAAGGCTAGGAGCAACGCTCTTTTTGAGTGGGCCGATGGGAGCCTGGTCCAGGCGATGAAAACAGGAACCTTTTTCCTGTTAGATGAAATCTCTCTTGCCGATGACTCGGTGCTGGAGAGGCTGAATTCTGTGCTGGAGCCCCAGCGAACGCTCCTGCTCGCAGAGAAGGGGGTTGACAATGAATTGATCGAGGCAGCTCCAGGGTTTCAGCTGTTCGCAACAATGAACCCCGGGGGCGACTTTGGCAAGAAAGAGCTGTCGCCCGCTCTGAGGAATCGGTTCACCGAGATTTGGGTGCCGCCGCTTTCAGACAAGCAGGACATTCAAGACATTGTAGCTGCCAAGCTGGACGCCGAGTTCGCTGCACTGGCGAGCCCAATCGTCGAGTTCTCGCACTGGTTTGGCCACACATTCCGGGCGTCTTCCGCAACCGCCATCTCCATCCGCGAGATTTTGGTGTGGGTGACCTTTGTAAACCAGTGCGCCGGCAGGCCTCCTGGCTTCGCCCTGGTGCATGGAGCCGCTGCCGTCTTTATCGACACGCTCGGCGCGAACCCCTCGGCCCTGGTCTCGGTCGACTCCAAGAGCGTGGCAGATCAGAAGCAGATGTGCCTGGCCAAACTGGCCGGGCTTGTGGGGGACGCTGCCGCGGTTGGGGCGCTGTACAATGCCGAGTCCAATATACGCATCACTCCCACCAGCTTCTCGGCGGGCGAATTCAGCGTGCCGACATGTGGCACTGGTCATCTTGATATTCAGCGCAGCGCATTCGCCTTCGAGGCACGGACAACGAGATTGAACGCCATGCGGGTTGTGCGGGCGCTGCAGATCAACAAGCCCATACTGCTCGAAGGAAACCCTGGCGTGGGCAAGACAACCTTGGTCGGCGCCATCGCCATGGCGTGCGGGAGGAACCTCACCCGTATCAATCTTTCAGACCAGACGGATCTCATGGATCTGTTTGGGACAGACGTGCCAGTAGAGGGCGCCAAGGCCGGGAACTTCGCCTGGCGCGACGCACCGTTCCTGCAAGCGATGCAGGCGGGCGACTGGGTCCTTCTCGACGAGATGAACCTCGCATCCCAGTCCGTGCTAGAAGGGCTGAACGCGTGCCTTGACCACAGAGGCGAGGTCTACATCTCGGAGCTGGACCAGGTTTTCAGGCGCCACCCCGACTTCCGCATCTTTGCCGCCCAGAACCCACACCAGCAGGGTGGCGGCCGCAAGGGGCTCCCCAGCTCCTTCGTCAACCGCTTCATCCTCGTCTACGCCGACGTTTTCACGGCACAGGACCAAATGGCGATCGCCTCCAAGAGGTCAGATGGCGTGCCTCAGGAGACTGTTGGCCAGCTGATCGGCTTCATCTCGGCCCTCAATGACCAGGTAGTCGGCAGAAAGCTTTTTGGCTCCCACGGCTCGCCCTGGGAATTCAATCTCCGCGACACCCTGCGGTGGCTTGAGCTACTCGGCTCCCCCAGATCCTCACTAGGCCCTAGGCGGCCAGAGGACTTTGTTGACATGGTCATTCGCCAGCGCTTCCGCACCCAGTCAGACAAAGACGAGGTAACGAGGCTCTTCCGTCAGTTCTTTGGGCGGAAACCTGTGAGCTACAGCCGGTTCCGCAACACAAACTGGCTGTTCTCGCGTGTCGGGGCCGGGCTTGTGCGGCGGGACGTTACCTTCAGTCCCCTAAGCCCATCGGACTCGGACAATACTGCATCGCGGCTCGGTGACCTCGAATCGCTTCTGATGTGTGTTAAGCAAGACATTCCCTGCATCCTCGTCGGAGCCTCCGGGACAGGGAAATCTCATCTCTTGCAGCGCGCTTCGGCTGTGGCAGGCAAAAACCCCGTCGTCTTCCATCTGAACGCGGACGTCGATACCATGGACCTGGTAGGAGGCTTTGAGCAGGCGGATCCGATGAGGGAAGTCATTGCCAGCCTGGCAAACGTCTACCGCCATCTCCGGTCCTACGTCCTGCGGGACCCCGCAAGAGCATCAACAGCCGCCTCGGACCTGCTCCGGCTCCTGGGTGACATGCATGGTAGCCGCCAGGCTGGCGAGTTCGATGCCAGCATCATCACGTCCGCAATCCAGCAGCTCGCTACAGAGGTTTCGGCGGGATCTGAGCTCGGGGCTCTCTTGGAGCGTTCTTTCAGACTGCTACAGCAGCCACTGCATTTGGAAAATCCGCGCTTCGAATGGACCGACGGCATTATCGTCAAGGCGGCCGAGACGGGCCAATGGCTGGTTCTGGACAATGCAAACCTTTGCAGCGCCTCGGTACTCGACCGCCTCAACTCACTCCTTGAGCGCCCGGGAGGCTTCTTGAGTATCAACGAACACAGCGGCCCCAGCGGCGAGCCGCGCATAGTAGTGCCGCACCCCGAGTTCCGGGTCTTCCTGACAATGGATCCGCGTTATGGAGAGCTTTCTCGGGCAATGCGGAATCGCTCGGTTGAGATATTTTTGGACGAAACGCTGCCGTACATGGAAAACCACACCCGGTATCTTGGCCACATCGAATCGAGCATGCTCAGGTACCACGATATCGTTTCAGCTTCAGGCGTCGACATGCATAACGAGGGAGCCCGCGAAGCTGCTATCATCGCGGCAGACAGCCTGTCCCTCAGCGACCTGTCTTCGCTTCCTCGTTTCTGTGCTTCGCTGGGCCAGGGCTTGCTCACCCTGACGCCTCCGCCGCCCAACCTGCTGAGGTACATGAGCATCCTGGTGTCATACACCCAGGCACAGGGCTCACCCAGTCTCGCATCGGCCCTGGGCACGGCCATATTCAACCTGTACAGCTCCATCCCGGACAGCATCGAAGAGCCCGACCACAGACGCTACTTTGTGGAGATGCAGCCCGTGCACCCTATGCAGGACTCCAACGTCGCAGCGCTTCTGGACTGCAAGAGCCCTGGTCTTCCTCAATGGCTGGCTACCTGTTTGGAGCTGCATACCGAGCTTTGCCTGGCAGAAGATGCAATGGAAAGCCAGATGCGGACAGTCAACATTACGAAGCCCTCGTCGCTCACCCGGTTCCAGAGATCATGCATCGCAAAGCAGGTGGCCGTCGTGGCCAAGGATTCAACGGTGTCCGTTTCGGGCTTTCTTTCATCCACCGTTGGGGCTATCCGGGAGTACCTTCAAGTCTCGGTAGCCGATGCGGACAGCTGGCAGGCAAGAAGAGAGGCCTTTCGCCTGATTATGCACTACTGGTGGGGGATTTTTACTCTTGTTTCGGCCCGGGAACTCGATGAGGCTATATTCCAGGCACACCTACTGCATGGAACCGAGCTCCTGGCCCGGCTCGCCAGCAGGTTTGAGCCCCGAGGCCAGACTCTAGTCTCGAGGATCGCGGCAGACTTTGCAACAACTTTTGAGCTGGGCTTCAAGCTGAGCACGGGTCTCAGTATGGAAATCATGTGGAAAGTCTTCCGCCCCGTGCCAATCCCGGACCTCGAGAGGTTCACCCAGGTTGTAGAGATGGAGCGCCTTGCTCAGAGATTCGACTCGATGCGCTGGAAAGCAAACGCGACTCCAAGCGGGCTGAATGAAGTCACAACGAGCCTGGCCAAGGCTTACTCACTCATCCGATTCTCCACGGCGGACACCCAGGGTCTCTTGGAGGCCGTCGCCAGCGAGATCTCTGCGCTTGAATCCAGCACTGAAGGGTCCGAAGGCGTCGCACCCGTCTTCTCTCCCCAGTTCGAGGCTCTACGCAAGATGGCGGTGCTCCACGGAGCCTCTTCCCGGTACCAGCCAGAGGGAAAGACGTGGGCATCAGGGGTCTGGGTCGCACTTTGCGACATCCCTACGACGTCGTTGATGAGGTACCAAGGCTCTGTGGACTCTGCAGAGCAACTACAAATGTTGGACCACCTCCTTTGCCTGGAGTCAGATTTGCTCCCCTGGACCGGGAGCACTTCAGCCTCGCTTCTGCTGGCGATTTCCGATATCAGATCCGGCACGCTCTCGTCCCTACGATCTCTTGAAGTCGAGATGCCGCTCATGGGCCATGCCCTCGCTACCACGACTCGGGAAGTGTCGACAGACGCGGTCCTGCAGCTCAACAGGATCATGTGGGAGCTACTAGTAACCACTGTTGTCGCGCACGGCAAAAACACGAGAGAGGACTTGACCGTATTATACAGCAAGCTTGCGGAGCGCATCGACGGCGATCCGCACATCCAAGCGACAGAAACGTGGATTTTCAAGACGGTAGAGCCTCTCCAGTCGACATTTTTCCTCCAGGCGGCAGCAACAGCGGCCGAAGATGTCATGAACGAATACTTCTTCCCGGCAATGCTAGCGCTGGCAGTGTCCAACACGACGCGGCAGCCTGGCACTGGCCAGACCTTCACTGCAATCGCGTGGGTGCAGTTTGCCATCGGTTGTCTGAGGCTTTACGTGCCGGACAAGGCCTTCGACCCGCACCTAAGGGCCAAGGTCGAGCGAGAGAGCTACGAGGGTCTTGTCCAGTCCCTGAGCCATAAACTCGATGCTCTCGCCGGCTTTGATGGCCAGTTCGGCGACGGGGCCCGCTCTTGGCGGACCACGCTCGTGGCGGACGAAGTGGCGGCCCTGGGCGACGGCCCACCTGGAGCACGCCCAATATTCAGGCTCTCGAGTCGCGAGCATTCCAAGATCCAGGGCGATTTCAACAATGTTTTGAACACCATAGTCAAGCGAGACGTCACAAGTCTGCACTTCAAAATGCTCTCAGACGCCGCACCGGAGGATGCGCTGGAAGGCCTCCAGCTCCTCAAAACCAACGTGGCACAGCTCATCGGCCGACTCACCGGGGGCTCTGTCGCATACCAGGACATGACGGTGCCGCTGGTCAGCTTCCTCCGGAGCCTGCAGATCGGCCTGTCTCTGACAGAGCATTGCATAATGGGCCGCCCCGATGGCCAGCGCAGCGAGAGCGCGTTGCTCGCCGTGACTCCGCTCCTCGGCGGTTCCATGTGGAGGCCGGCTGTCCACAGCCTCCCGGCGAGATCGCTCGAGTTTCTCTCGATAGCCAAGACGTATACAAGCGTGCAGGGGTTTGAGGGCATGTGCTCCGAGGCGCGCCAGTCCGTCTTCGAATGCCTCCATTTCCTTTATGAGGAGTGGGGGAAGAAGCTGGCCGCCGAGCGCAAAGCCGAAGAAACCAAAAGCAGCCTCTACCGGTTCAGGGGCAGCTTTGAGGACGAGGAAGAGCACGACCAAGCCGAGTTCGACGAGCTGTTTCCTGACTACGGCGCCGCAAGCGAGGCACCCCTGACAGACGGCCGCGCGCCGGGCAAGCAGATCCGCAAGGTTCGAGATGTGTCGATTCAGCTGGCCCAGCTACACAGGACCATATTTCTCCATCCAGGCTCCCCCGAGGAGGACGTCCGGGCGCTCTGCAAAAACGCCGGGCGCAATGCCGCCAGGCTCGGCATCGAGCCCCCTGACTTCCGTGGGCGGGATAAGGCACTGCTCCCTGCTGTGATCCTGGCGCTCCACGATGAGCTGGGTAGGGTGAACGCGCCCACAACCGCGGCCACGTACAATTTTTACAGAGACTCCAACCTCGCAGAGGCCCGGAAACTTATTGACCTTGTACACAAGATTTTGGGGCGGTTTCGCGAGTTCCGGCAGGTGGACGAGATTGGCCACCTGCAGCCCATTACCGACGTTATTGAAGGCTGCAGACATGTGCTGGAGCTGGGCTATGCGGAGCCCGTGGCAAAGATGCTTCCTCCAGTGGAGAAGCTGCACGAGTTCATGTACGAGTGGCAGTTCCGCGGATACGCCAGCCGCCAATACGCTGCTCCTGCTCTCTACGACAGGCTGACCGACACCATCGTCGGCTGGCGGCGCTTGGAGCTTTCGACATGGGCCGGGCTCCTGGACTCGGAAGTGCGCATGTGCCAGGAGGACGCCGACTCGTGGTATTTTGTTGCTTATCAGGCCGTCATCGCGGGGCCGCTGGCGCTGATGGAAAAGGGTGTAGATCTGCGCGCCCACGCACCTGCTCTCCTGCAGGAGCTGGAGCAGTATTTTGCCAACTCAACAGTCGGCGCGTTTGCCAGTCGTCTTAGGCTGCTCAGGCAGCTGCAGAGGCACCTGGAGCTTCTAGCCGCCGAGCACCGACCACTCAAGATCATCGGCCATGCCATCGCCAACTTCACGACCTTTTACTCGCGCTTCGAGCCTAAGGCGGCTGAGGCGATACAGCGGGGAAGGACGCCGCTGGAAAAGACGATGCGAGACGTGCTGCTCCTGGCCAGCTGGAAGGACACCAACGTGGTGGCCCTCCGGGAGAGCTCGCGGAAGTCACACCTCAAGCTTTTTAGGCTCGTGCGCAAGTTCCGCTCGGTCCTCGGCCAGCCCATGACTTCCATTATTGCCGAGCAGGGAGTTCCAAGCGATGGGAAGCTTGGACTCATGCCCTCGGGCGCGGAGCACGGCGCCGTCTCGGGCGCGGCCGCGGCCGGGGAGGCAGCCTCTCAAGATTGTGAGCAGCTAGAGTTGAGCAAGGCTGGAGTCACAGGTGCCATCCGGCTTTCGCGAGCCGGGCAGCTCGCCAAGAAGATGGCCAGGCTCGGGTCCATGCCGGACTCGGCAGTGCCGGCTGTCGACTTGCTCGAGGCTTTCCTTTCCGACACAGCTTCTTCCATTGCCGAACTGCGCAAAGACACGTCCTCATCGCTCAACGATGAGAATAAGGAGCGGGTGAAACATCTCAAGGGTATGAAGGTCAAGCTCTTCAACGACACGCTCAAATCAGTCCGCCAGATGGGCTTCAGTTACAACCTCAGCCAGGGCCGACTCTCGCGACAAAGCTCCACAACCACCATTCTGGCCGAGGCTCGGCCGCTCGACAGTATGGGCCCGGACCGAGCCTTTGTGGAGTACCAACTCGACAAGCTTATCGACATTGCGCCGAAATGGAGACAGGCCGTGCACGACCATCATGCAGATGTGGACCACGAAACGACTCGCAGGAGCGCCGGTTACCTAGAGGGTATTCTCTTCGTTGCTCTGCAGCAACGAGACACTTTCGGGGACGGCAGCCATGCCATGTTTCACCTCGCCGGCTCGCTCGACATGCTGAGAAGTACTTCCAGGCTGGCCTCGGCCGCGGCCCAGGGAACCGGCCCGGCCCTCTTCAGCCAAGAACAGCAAGCCACAGACCTCGGCCACATTCTCGAGTGGCTCGCCCAAGTGTTGAAGCTCGCGCTTGACGTGGTTGGTGCGCACGGCACATTGGGCAAGATCGACAACAAGCTCATTGAAGCGTGTCTCCAGACATGGTTGGCGAAGTTGTCTACAGTTCTCGCCAGCCTTCGCGCTCTGCCGAGGCTGCCAGCCGGCCTTTGCCTCGCGAGCGCGGTCTCCACCTGCGGCCAAGCACGCGATCTGCTGGGGGGCCTCCGAGACCAGATTATTGATCTGTCCCGGGAGCGGCCAGATCTGTCATTTGTGCTGGATCAAATACTACTATGGACAGAGGTTCAGGAGCCAGCTGCCTGCGAGCACGCCGGGGCAGAGCCGTCGACGCTGGCTGCGTCAGCTCTATATGACGAGGTCCTCACTGTGGTGCGCAAGGTTCTCAACGCCACCCAAAACGTTTCTCGGAACCTAGCGGCCCTGCCATCGTCGATAGACACTGCTTCATGGCTGATGGAATACAGCGAAGGCCTTTCAACGTCCCTCAAGTCGCTGCATATTGATGAGGTGGCGGCAGCGGTCGACGAGTGCCTTGGTGTGCTAAAGAGGATCGAGCTTGAAGACAAGGCTGAGCTTCGGGTCGTGGCAACCGTCCTGGCGGCGGCCTTGCCCGTTTTCGACAGCTACTCGACAATGTGTCACGAAACCCTCACGCGGCTGGTGCGGCTTCATTCATCTGTGTGCAGGATGGGGCACCAGCTTGGAAGGTCCTTCCTGGATGTGGCGTCTAATGGCTTCTGTATGCCTCAGGAAAAGTCGGACGAGTCTTCTGGCGACAAGGGCAAGATGGAAGGTGGAACCGGCCTCGGGGACGGTGAGGGTGCCGAAAACATCAGCAAGGACATCGGGGAGGACGAGGATCTGAGCGAGCTGGCACAGGAGCAGAACCAGCAACAGAGCAAGGAGGATATGGACGATGGAGAGGACGCAATCGACATGGGGATGGACGAGTTGGAGGGAGATATCGGCAGCGTCAATGGGGGCGACGATCAGGAGAGCGGCGCCGGGTCTGGAGATGAGGACGGCGACGACGAGATGGAAGAGCAGGCGGGCGACGTGGACGACCTGGACCCCACGGCCGTTGACGAGAAAATGTGGAATGACGACGGCGAGGAGGCCGACAAGGACCAAGAGGGAGACGCAGCCAAGGGCAAGGAGCAGAAGGAAAAGGAGATGGGCGCGACCGACTCGACAAAGCAAGTGGCGGCAGAGGAACAGCAAGAAAGCGAAGAGGCCGCGGACGCGGACGCGGACGCAGGCGAGGAGATGGGGCCAGAGGAGGAGCAGGCAGGGGCACGAGAGGAGCTCAACCGCCAAGACCAGAACGTTCAGGAGGCCGAGACACTGGCTCTTCCCGAGGAGATGGACCTCGACCTCGGGGATCTAGACGAAGACGACGAAAACGACGACAACGACGACTCGGCGCACTCGGAGGGCGGTGGCCCCGATGATCCCACCGACATTAACAAGTCCGAGGAGCAACAAGAAGCCGAGTCTGAGAGTGTCACAGAGCAAGACAGCAAGGCCCAAAAGCCAGAAGAAGGAACCGAGGAAGACGATGCTCAGGGCGATGAGATGGAGGAGCCATGCGACGACGTTGACGCTGCCGGCACCGAGGACAGGATGGAGGACGATGATGAAGGCGATGAGCGGATGGCCGAGGATGGGCAGGACGAGAAGGAGGCGGGGCAAAAGGAGCAGACAGACACAAGCGACGACCAGCCGGCGGACAAGGCGACCACAAACGAGCCGACTGGCGGCGGCGGCCAGGACCAGGCCGACAGCCATCAACAGGAGAACACCGACGACATGGCGGATAAGTCGGGCCAGCGGCAGCAGGGCGACATCAGCGAATCGGGCGCTGAGAAGAACGCGGCAACAAGCAGCAGGGGAACTGCGACCAGGCAGGAGGACGAGCAAGCAGCGCCGCCGGAAGCCGACGGCGAGCAGGACCCTGGCTCTTCGTCGGCTCCCGAAGCCGCACCACCGTTCAAGAAGCTAGGAGACCTCCTGCAGAAGTGGTACCGCAACAACAAGGACATCAGCGCCGCTGCAGACGACGACCAGGGCAGCGCCGACCAGCAGCAGCAGCAGCAGCAGCAGCAGCAGCGGGACCAGGAGGCCGTGCCCGACGAGTTCCAACATTTACAAGACGAGGACGCGCCGGCTGACACGCAGGCGCTGGGCGCAGCGACTGACGAGGAGGCGCGTCCGGTGGACGACTCGATGGCGATAGATGACGACAAGGACGCGACGGACAAGAACAGGCCACAGCTGCTGCCGCCCGACGATGCGGAGGGCGAGGATGGCGCGGTGCGGGAGCCATCTCCGGCAGCAGCAGAGAGCGAGGCGGACGACGGCGGCGGAGGCGAGGGCAAGCGAGGCAGCAATGGGGAGCGCGACCAGGGGCGCACCGGTGTCTCGATGAGGCAGGGAGCGTTCGACAGAGAAGACGGGGGCGCCGAACAGGACGAGGCGGACGGGGCATCCGAGGGAATGGCGGACGTGGAGGGGATGGAGGAATTGGACAAGGAAGACGAAGAGGTGAAGGAGACGTCGACGCAGCTGTCGAGCACGCACATCAGCAGCAGCCAAGAGGGGCCGCAGGGGCTTCGGGAGCTGGGACAGTGCATCGAGCAGTGGAGCGGGCTGCAGGCGCGGACGCACGCCATGTCGCTGTCGCTGACGTCGCAGCTGCGGCTGATCCTGGCGCCATCGCAGGCCACCAAGCTGTCGGGCTCGCACCGCACGGGCAAGCGGCTCAACATCAAGAAGATCATCCCCTACATCGCCTCGGGCTACAAGCGCGACAAGATCTGGATGCGCCGCAGCGTGCCCACCAAGCGCTCGTACCAGATCCTGCTCTGCGTAGATGACAGCTTGAGCATGGGCGGGCACGATACGGTAGCTGCGGGGTCTGGATCTGGGCCTAGATCTGGGCCCGAGCCCGGACCCGGAACCGACGTGGCCGGCCCGGGCGCCCTCGCGCTCGAGGCGCTCGTCATGGTCTCGCGGGCGCTGACGATGCTCGAGGCGGGCCAGGTGGGGGTGCTCGGGTTCGGGTCCGACGTGTTTGTGGCGCACGAGCTGTCGGAGCCGCTGGCGACGGCCGAGGCCGGGGCGCGGGTGCTGCGGCGCTTCGGCTTCGGCCAGGACCGCACCGACGTGGCGCTGCTGGTGCGGCGTGTCATCGACCACTTCGCCGAGGCGCGGCTGCGCGACAGCGGCGGGTCGCAGGACCACGACCTTTGGCAGCTGGCGCTCATCATGTCGGACGGCCTGACGCCGTCGTCGAGCCACGACCGCGTCCGCCGGCTGCTGCGCGAGGCCATGGAGCAGCGCATCATGCCCGTCTTCATCGTCATGGACGACCACGCCCGCGGCGGCGGCCAGCGTGGCGACAGCGTGCTAGACCTCAAGGAAGCCAAGTTCGTCAAGGATGAGGCCGGCAACAACCGCGTCGTGCTGGAGCGCTACCTCGACACTTTCCCGTTCCCCTACTACCTCGTTGTCCACCACCTCGAGGACTTGCCCAACGCGCTCGCCGGACTGCTGCGCACATGGTTCGCCGAGGTCAACTCCTGATGTATGAGCTCGGCTCGGCTCGGCTCGACTCGACTCGGTTCTCTTTTTTTTCCTTCGTCTGTTTTCTTTTTTTTCGTGTGCATACGGATACTAGGCGTGGAAATTAAAAGTTCATTGGGTTTTTTCGTAATGTTTTTTCTGACTCTTCCTCTTGTTTCAACTCTTCGACTTGTCTATACCGAGCATCTGGAACAATCAACCCAACGTAGAATAGAACAGGGTTGGCTTTATCACGCATATCGGTTGACCCAAAGGTAGATCGCACGACAAATGGACTATACATTATAATTTCTTCTTTATTTTCCCTCAAACATATCTACCTCCTTTTTGTATAGAGACCTGCGTGAATGCCATATGTAGGTGGCACATACTAAACGTACTTGGCTAGTTCTACTACCGCTCTCCTACTCAGGTGCCCGCCCACAGCCAAGCCGTTCGCATTCACGCCCAACATTCACTGATAGTGCGAGCTTCTGGCGCCAACCATCGTAGTCTGCCAGGGGACATGCAGTCCGGGCTTGCTTATCAAGGAGAAGAAACTGGAGCCTGAACACATTTCTCATTCTATGTGAATCCTATCTTTGAATCCGAAAAAAGAGCAGAAAGAATAATGAGACAAAGTGTGGAAAAAAGAAAAAAAGAAAGAAAGCGACCTCCACGACGTTGCTGCACAAAAAAAAAGAACGAAAGAGATGCTAAAGGCATGCCTAATTTCCCCTCCGGCACACCCAAAGAAGAGAAGGTAAATAGAAAGCCGACTGAGAGTGGTAATATCAAAGGGAGTACAACGCAACAGAGAGCTACAAGAAATTGAAATGCACCCAACCACCACGGAACGGCAGTGGGACATTGCCTCGCAGTCTAAACAGAAACACACGTGCCTCTCAGCCACCCCTGGTTTTTTATTTTTTTTTCGGTAAACCCGCAGGGATAGCGAGACCGTGGGAGGTAGAAGTACTAGAAGAGAGAAAACCAAGATATCTGTCGGGTACGGACCAGGGGGGTAAATAGGGGTCTCGGGGGAGACCAACGGGATTAAAGAGAGCAAAGAGACGCGGGTAAGGGGAGAAAGAAAGGAAATGCCGGCAACGCCAGCTCCATTTACACAAAAATAACAAGGGAGAAAGAAAAGAAGGAGAAGAAAGACCAGACCATAACGATAGCAACAACACGAAACAAAAGTCCTCGCTCAAAGGCTCACGTAGTCGTGATGAGGCCTCGAGGCCGTCTCCTGGGTGTTGGGGAAAGAGCCCTGGATCTCTTCAATGTCCTGGATAGTCTCGTTGTAGACCGAGGTCAGGCGGCCGAGCACCTTGTTGCGGTTCCACTCGTGGCGCGTGTTCCAGACCTCGTCCATGAGCTCGCGGTTGATCTGTTCGAGCTGCTCGACGGTGCAGCCCGAGGTGCGGTTGGTCAGGCTCTGGAGGAACTGCTGCAGCTGCACCTGGTCCAACACGGCGCCCTGCGACGACGCCGCCGATACGCCCGAGAGCCGCGGCTGCAACAAGGACCAGTCGTCGTCCGTCTCGTTGAGCAGGCTGACCGTGTTGCGCCGCGACGACGACGACACGCCGAGCAGCGACCCGCGACGCGCCTGCTGCGACGCCGTCGGGCTGGTCGGCCCGCTTGCGCCGCCGCCGAAGCCGAAGCCAGAGCCGGCGGCGCGCGGGCCGAGCTCTCCACGCGCCATGGCCTGCGCCTGCGAGTGCGCCCACTGCGACTCGCTCGACGTCGACTGGCTCAGCCCCGTGCCGCCGCCCAGCGGCTGCGTGTCGGGCATCTGCGAGTTGCTCTGCCCGCTCGACCCCGACCCAGACGCCGGCGCGGCCCCGTTGGTGGCCTGCGAGCTCGCCTGGTCCCAGTGGCCCAGCGACGACCGGTTGCTGCTGCCGGAAACGTCGGTCGATCTTGTGGTCGATGCGTCGTTGAGCATGGCCGACGGCGACACCCCAGGGGGCACCGTCGTCACGGCCGATACCTGAGAAAGCGCATTCTGGTGCTGGTGCTGGTGCTGCTGCCCGGCCCCGGCCCTGGGCGGCCGCTGCGAGTGCGGCGGGGGCGGCCTCATGTGATCTGGTTGTTGGCTGAGGCCTCTCGCGTGGTGGCTGCTGCTGTCGTCGTCGCCGTCGGTGCCGCCCATGGCCACGTCGGCGCCCGCGCGCGAGGGGACCGAGTTGCCGTTGCTGAGACTGCCCGGCTGCTGAGAACTCGTCGCCGTCGAGGAGCTGGGCCCCGGGCTCATAACTCTGAAGCGGGCACCAGTCGTGGTTGTCGTAGTCGCAGTCGCTGACGTGGTCGCCCCGCCAGGCACAGGAGCGCCAATGGTAACAGGACCGGTGGGGTCCAGCGCGGCGACGGCGACGTCGGACTGGACCAGGTCGACGACCTTCTGCATGGCCTCGCGCCGCCTGCGCCTCTCCTCGGCCTCGGCGGCGCGCTGCTTCTGGCGTTCATGCAGGGCGTTGAAGTCGTACTGCATCCTGGTGGCGATCTCGTGCACGTCGACGCGGACGTTGCTGACGAGCTCGTTAGCCTTGAGGGTGCGCTCGCGGTCGCCGATGTTTCTAGCATCCTTGGCCAGCGACTCGATGTCGTTGAAGAAGTCGGCCGGGCGGGCGTAGTAGCCGTTGGACAGGCGCTCCTCGATGGTGGCTACGTCGAGGTTGTAGAAGAAGCGGCCGGTGGCGACCTCGCGCAGGCCCTCGACGCCGTTCTTGTCGCGGTCGATGACGTAGGGGCGCGGCGGCGAGCCCTCGGCCAGGTCGGCGCGCACGTAGCCGGGGTCGGCCTCGTGCCAGAGGTACTCGATCTGCTGCATGGGGATGACCGAATTGCGGAACTTGCGGTATTTCTGCTTGATCTGGTCCATGATGGGCTGCAGCGCGAGCTTGAGGTGGTTGAGCGCGATCTGGTCCGCGTGGCGCTCCCTCTGGATCTCCTCGCGCGTGGGCTTGCGCGGCGGCGGCGGCGGCGCCACCGGCAGCTCCTCGAGCACCCTGCGCTTGCGGCCCGCCGGGTCCGGGAAGTCGGTGGGCGACCGCCGCACGTGGGCGACCGTGTTGGCAAAGAATTCGCGCCGGTTCTCCGTGTTTGGCCGCGCGATCTCGCGGTGGTTCTTCCTCGAGAAGCCAAAGAGGTCGCGCACCAGCGTCTCGGACAGAAGCGACGCCTCGCACTCGCACGAGGCCAGCAGCAGCACCGGGTCCGTGGCCGGGATGGACCGCAGCATCGTCACAAAGGTGCGGTACGCCGACTCGGTCAGCGTCTCGTGCCAGGCGGCAATGTTGGGCACGAAGATGACGGCCGGGCGGTGGCGCTTGACCTCGGTGAAGAGCCGCACGATGACCTGCTCCATCGGGGCCAGGTCGCCCAGCAGCGTGGCCAGGTCAAAGTTCTGCACAAAGACGCCCTCGAGGTGGTGCAGCATGGCGGCCGACACGTACTCCTGGCCCATGCCGGGCAGCCCCGACACGAGCAGGCGCGGGCGGAAGACGCGCAGCCTGTCCAGCTCCTGGCCCAGCTTCTCGCGCCCAAAGCCGTCGTCGTGATCGTCGTAGGGCTCGAACATGGCCTCCTCGAGCGCCGTCGTCTTCTTCTTGCGCGGCAGGATCTGGTCCAGCGTGCGCGTCAGCGCCGCCAGCTGCTGACGCAGCAGCGGCTCGACGCTCGGCGGCAGCGGCGCAGCGGCCGACGACGCCGACCGCTCCGACGACGGCACCATCTTGTTGATGGAGAGCAGGAAGTCGGCCGCCTGCACCGTGATGCGGTCGGGGTCGACGACGAGCTTGTCGGTCGACGAGTAGATCTGCGGGTACGTACGCTGGATCGAGTTGAGCGCCGCCTCGGTGCACAACGCCCGCAGGTCGGCGCCGCCGTAGCCCTTGGTGCGCCGCGCCAGCGTGTCGCAGAAGGCCGGCGACAGGCCCCAGTCCTTGGTGTGGATGTCCAGGATGGCGCGCCGGCCCTCGAGGTCGGGCAGCGGGAAGTAGAACTCGCGGTCAAAGCGCCCGGGCCGCCGCAGCGCCGGGTCCACGCTGTCGGGGCGGTTGGTCGCGCCGATGACGATGACCTGCCCGCGCCCGTCCATGCCGTCCATCAGAGCCAGCAGCGTCGACACGATGCTGGCGTGGATCTGCTCCTGCTTGCTCGACCGCACCGGCGCCAGCCCGTCAATCTCGTCAAAGAAGATGATGCTGGGCTGCGTGCGCCGCGCCTCCTCGAACAGCAGCCGCAGCTGCTTCTCGGCCTCACCCACCCACTTGCTCAGCGCGTCGGCGCCCTTGCGCATGTAGAAGGTGATCTTGCGCCCGCCGATGCCCACCGCGTTGGACAGCGCCCGCGCCAGCAGCGTCTTTCCCGTGCCCGGCGGGCCGTGGAACAGCACTCCGCGCGGCGGCGTCACCTTGTACCGCAGGAAGAGCTCCGGGTACAGCAGGGGCAGCATGATCATCTCCTTGAGCTGGTCGATGTGGCCCTGCAGCCCGCCCACCTTGCTGAAGTCGACTGTCAGGTCCACCCCGAGCGGGTCCGCGTCCGCAAACGCCTTCTGGTTCTTAACCTTGCCCAGGTTCGGCGTCGCCGTCACCCCGCCCGCCCCTTCCAGCCCGCCCGCCCCCTGCCCAAACGTCGGCGCCGTCGCCGTCGTCGGCGTCATCCCCACGGCGCCCCCGACCCCGGCCCGCGCCACCGC